>PNEQ01124546.1:61311-80093 GCA_003012365.1 Medauroidea extradentata | reverse complement strand
GGGGGGGGGGGGGAGGCATGCGGTGGTTCACACTTTTGCAAAAAAAAAAAAGTTTCCTTTCGAAATAAAATTCTATGTCCCACTTCACCCAAATATTAGTTTATAGCTAGACTTCAGGATGCTAAGAAAAGGAACTGTCGTTATATGATAGCGTAATTTAATATTGTGCAATGCTGGGCTATAAACACACGAAATAAAGGCTATTTTACTTATTGCATGGTTAGTTAGGAAAAAAAACATAAAATACGTCAAAATGCTGCCACCTAGTAATACTTTGAAACTATTGTGAGAGAAACATCATTACGATATTTACAAGTCGCTCTCAGTATACTATATTGCTAATCACCTACTTTAAATATCACTCATGTCAGTAATTTTACACTAAAACCTAAATTGTCACTTGCTAATTAGAGGTATTTATTTACACACGCAAATAGCTCATCAAGAAACAATTGCGAGTCACTACTAAAACGTGACTATTTACATTCACGTTTCTGCGTAGTTTAATTAGTCTCTATCCAAGTACACAATCGCATTATGGTTACTTAATTCATTTCAAGCCTCTCACAGAATGTTCTCGGCCATTTCTGGTTAACTCGCGAAGGGATTATTTTATCACATTACGCAACATAATATAATTCATACACGAAAAATACTTGACAGAAAATTGTTTAATGTTGCAATATGATTTTATGTAGGAAAAACGACATTTTCATCGTATCTTTTTCGAAACATTAGCACAGAATATTTAGGAATGGAGACGTGAAACAGTCGGTTGGTCGGCAAACTCAGTCACGCACGCAAACAAAATGGCTTCGCTGGCCAGCAACATGGCGGAAAAGCCTAACGCCAATCAGAGTAGAGTGGCTGCCCTGCTAGCCGGCAAGACCAATAGGAAACCTGACATAACATGCAGGAACCAAACATACACGGGGCTGGTATCAATAACCTCCGGCAGCCAATAAGCGGCCAAGTTTGGCCGTATCGAATGAGCCGCCACGTCGTTTCATGTCTGTATTACTATTTAGTCTGTCGAAAATTATTTGTTTTTCCATTGTTTCACCCGGCAACACTGTCCACCACAACGCACTCGCTGCTCTATGTGAAAGTCGCGTTCGTACAATCTCTGTTTGCAACTCGGTCTTGCAGCTCAAAACTACAGAATCCGTAAACTGAACACGCAGGATAGGACAAATAGCTCGTACGGACAGAAGATAGCCTGCCTAGACAGGTTGCATCTGGAAAATAACAACCGGATTCGAAAAACACGACTGTAGAAACAAGCGTTAGACTTTTAAGGCCTCGCTCATTAGTTTAGCAGTGATTTCTAAAATATTTTTTGAGCGCAAATTAATACATATATCAAAGATTCATTCCGGCAGTTATAGCATCGTTTGTATCGGAATTTTTCTGTTGCAATACACCACACACATTTTTAAATTTTTGCCCTTGAAGTAGCACATTTTTTGTCAAAATAAGCCAAAATGAAGCAATACAGTTTTTTTGCTAGCAAACGGTACAATATTTTAAAGAACGCTCTGGCAAAATTGTGTGTTGTATGACTGTACACAGTCTCAAATTTTGTCAAAGCGTTTGGTTAAAAATATTTAAGTTATTTGCAATTGTTTGAAATAAATGAAAGATCATGACCTTACCTATGCTGACCATAAATAAAATAACGTGGTCACCACTTGAAATCACACAGGGAAAAGGATAATAGCAAAGCAATGCACGTCAACTAAGTGTCTTGTGCGCAGAGGCGATTATGTATTACATACGTCGATTAGTAGCAGTCTTACTGTCCCTGTCTATACTCTATCCACTCTAAGGTTGCAGCTAATTCATTCAAGTGAACGACAATAACATTTTTGCACAGCATACATTTTATTTGAAATATTGACAAATACAAGGTGACTATGTTACGGCACAATCGTAATGTGAGGAATCAATATATAATTAAACTGCTTTGATTTATTTCGCTAGCAATTTTTATTTCTGCTACAACCTTAGAGTGGACAGAGTATAGGGACCTTACTACATAGACTACGTTTGTATGTGTGAGGCAGGAGCAGTAAGAGTGCCGTTGACCGACATATATTTTTATTTGTGGGCAGCATAGTTCAATGTCTAATATTTGTTTCTATAGTTGTTTTTTTTTCAAATCCTGTTATTTTTCTAGATAGGGCAGTCTGGAAATCCTATTTTTGGCCACTTTGAGGAGCCCGAAAATGATATTTTTCATAAACGTTCCGAATTTTTTATACTGTAGCCACACAACTTCAAGTGTGTGTTCTTTTCGTAAATATACAAATGTAACGCGCGTTGAATAGTTACGTCAAAAAAAACGAACAGCCGTAACTCGCTGCAACGCATTCCAAGCGCAGGCAGGGAGGCCCCTTAAGGGCATGGACCCGAGATTACGAGAACCGATATCGTAAAATTGCTTCGTAACTTTGTTGCAAATTAGTTTTACTATGTAATGTAGTTTTTCGAGACAAACTGTATGAAGGTTTTAGCTAATATTTCAGTTAAAAGGAAATTTCGTTATTTAACTAATTAGCTACTATTTTGCTGTCTTCTGTCTCGACAAAATTAGGGCACGTAGTTAAAACCAGTCATAACAAAGTTACGGAGCGATTTTACGATATCGGCTCCCGTTTACGTTTTAAAAAGTAATTATCGTCAAACATGAAGAAACTCGGGCCCTAGCCCTTAAAGCCATGCCATGTGAAACAGTGCGTTTTCGGATCTATGTCTATGAAACATTTTTTGTTCCTCTAGATGTTAGAGGATTTTTCACCGAAAATATTGACACGCAATTCCGTAACATTCTGTACATACTGCTGACGATAAAACATCTGTAGTTACGGCAGGGAGTACATGTCCATCTTCTCCCAAAATGCCCATTACAGCTGTTTAAATTATGAATTGAAAAATACGTGGTGGCATACGGTTTACTTACTTTCCTCCAAACGACATACGTGCATAGCATAAGCAATGTGTCGACCTAATGGTTTTTAGCACTGACATGCAGTTTCGACGACGAAGTCACCCTTAAGGGGTTGGGCCCAAGTTTCTCGGCTTTCGGGAGAATATTTTTTTTTAAATCCATACGAGAGTCAATATCGAACAATTGCTTCGTAACTTTTTTGCAAATTGGTTTTACTATGCAATGTAATTTTTCGAGACAAACTGTATGATGAGTATAGATAATTTATCAATTAAAAGGAAATTTCGTTAATTAGCTAATTAGCAACTATTTTGCAGTCTTCTGACTCGACAAAATTAGAGTATGCAGTTTAAATCAGTCATAACAAAGTTACGAAGCGATTTTACGATATCGGCTCCCATTTATGTTTTAAAAAATAATTGTCGTTAAATGCGAAGAAACTCGGGCCCATGCCCTTAAAGGTTTGTTCCCGAGTTTTTTTTTTTTTTTTTTTCATGATTGGTGACACTAACTCAAAAAGTTTTTTTTTTAAACCAAAAGCTTTGAAAAATTTTGAGTCAATGTGAAGGGACCCCTATTTTCCGCGAAAAGAATTTTGCCTCAGTTTGTTTCGGTGACTTACGTGCACATCTGCAGTTCTGCTTCGTGGCTATTGGCAGCGTGTCTTTGTGTACCATATGACTAAGCCAATTACAACAACGTTCCTGCAACACCACAGGTCTGTGATTAGCCGGTAGAATACCAAGGCTCGTGAGTGTTAAAATATCCAATCAATTACCATAAAGCAGAACTGCAGATGTGCACGTAAGGCAACGAAACAAAGTGGGACAAAAATTATTTTCGCGAAAAATAAGGGTCCCTATTAATGTGCAGTCACGCGATGCTCAATACTGTGGATGCGTTTTTTAAAATAATGTACCATTCATCAGCAAAAAAAGTTTTGCTTCATTTTTGGTTATGTTCACGACAAAAAAACACGGTACTTCGCGTGATGAAATCTAAAAAATCGTTCAGTATATTTCTAAAAAAAAATCAGCTACAAATTATAACATATAAGTGTCAAAACTGTGGAGCGAAATTCTGATATGAGTATTAGGTAGCAATGGAATTTTTTTTTCGAAATCATTCCGAAACTTAACAACGTATTGTCACCCTAGGACGGCAGTGTGGCGCCGAAGATGTGTGGAGGGAAGGTTAGTGTTAGCAAGGTGGGGAAGGGGTATGTCCGGTGGTGTTTTCCCACGACTGCAGTGTGCAGGGGTATGTGAGCCGCAGGTGCCGGAGTTCAGCCAGCCGTGACACCCCTGCAGCTGACGTCACGGCCAACTGCACTGCCGCCACCCTCTGGGCTCGCGAGGCCGGCTTTCCCACGAACCACGCACGTCCCATCCGGCCCAGCGCTGACAACCCTCCAGGCGATATTTCCCTACCCCGTCCACCTTAGGGTCGGTAGTTTGCATGATCCGGGCACGCACGTCGAATACATCTACACTTCTAGGCACAAGACACCATAGCCGTGAATACATGATGCACCATGCCCCCCTCCCTCATAATATACTCATTCTATGTGGCAAATGTATAAATACACTAGTTATTGTCCCAGTGTCGCTCTTTCAAATAAGCAAGGCCATTCTTTGAAGAATTATGAACTAATTGTAGTCAGAATATGTACGACAAAGTTACTAATTTGTTTTCATTATTTTTCTTTCTTCGCATTTTCTTTCCCATATAATTATTAAGAGAATATGCCCATATAAATACAGACAATTTATACAACTAAAAAAATGTTTATTTTTATTTAACGGAATTTAAATCAGGTTACCATTATTAATTTTCATTCATAAAAAAATCGAATAACTTACCAAGGTTATAAAGTTCTATACTGCTTTACTAGTATTGACGATGGTAACTTATATGAATTTCCATAATTCATTGCCATTTAAGTGTAGCTTATGGTTGCCAGAATACATTTGTACATTGTTTAATGAACCATAAGTAGGTAAGGTAAAATTCGCGTCTACAATGGAAGTGTTTAAGTTTTTCATAAATAAATTTTTGTTTGAAGAATTTATTTTTAGGAAGTAAAAAATAATTTCCTCATAATTAATAATTTGGAACGTTACTGTCAGTATTGAATGGTATTGCTCACATTAAATTTGAAGAGGTAAAACGTTTTTATGAATAACTTTAATAAATAAAATGTTTTACACTTTTTTTTTAAATTTAGTTTTCGAACAGGCATTGAGAATAGAAAACCTATTTTTACGAAATACTTTAAGATAATTTGGAAATCTAAGAACTTTTGCACGACTCAAAGAGGGATTAAACTGAAAGAAGACGCGGGAAATAGGCAGTACTAAGTAAAAATAATGAATTGTATTTACAGACGTTGATACAGATTCATGATTTAAATATATTTATTTTTCGTTGCATAAATGGCCACTGTGTATGTCCTCAACTCGTGCAATCTTCTGTAAGGAATTGTTTGAGAGTTACGAAGGCCTGGCCCCCAACAGCTGCGACAGCTCGCAGTGTTGCACCGCGACAGACATGGTATCACGTCACACACCGGGGGGTTCTCAGCGGGACACACGGTCCGTCGTCGCGTTAGCGATACCACTGCGGGGTCACTGCACCGTGTAGCCACTTTGCAGGGCGCCAAGCGAGCAGGAGCGGTTTGCAAGAACTCACGACCTGGAGTACGATACGCTTCATAGTCAAGTGACCCAGGTTCTGCCGATTACCACAGAGTTGTCTAACCTATAGCTGTGTTCAGGGCGCCGCCTACCCGCGCGTGAGAGGCTCAAAAGCGACGGAGCAGTAAGGTCGACCTTGAAGCGCGCATCAAATGCCGCGTCGCCTCAACGATCCAAGCACTGAACTAGTGTGCAAGCTTCCCGCCGAACGGTTTTTACTATGGGACACTAAGCGATGACCATATAATTTTATTGGTGGAAAGTCTGCAACTAAGTTCAGTGCAGGTTGTAATCTGAGTTTCACACACATCCTGTCAGTACATTTTGAAGTACGTTTTTAGCCATGTCGGAGGGCTTAGAAACAGTGTTTATAATGAGTGTGGCATCTTAACAATGAGGTTTAGACCTTGCCTGAAGTGTGTTCTTTTCGTACGTTGGCACAATTGGCACACATGGAATATTTTCGTAGAAAAAAAAAACCTGTTTACGAACACACTGCGACGTATTTGAAGCTGCCTTAAGGGGGAGTCTTAGACAATTTTATTGTAATTTCAGTTTTTGAGCCATAACATGTATTCAAATTGTATTATCAAAAGTTTATCTTCGACAAAGCATAGGATATATTCTTAGCAAACTGCTTGGCGTAAATCATTATATTATATTTCATTAAGGCTTCTGCCTACCTCGAAGCGCAGTAGGAGCAAGGATAGGGTTTTACATGTTAAACTAAATTCTGTGTAGCTCTGTCACCCTTTGAGATATCGCTTTCAGATAAAAACATTTTCTGCATTGATAAGTGGAGAATACTGCTACGTAAACAAAAATGTGAAAAGAATTTTATGAATACTGGGTTTAGAGTGTTTAATCGGCATGAAAACACTTATTTACTCATAGTTTTCAGGGTATTGATATAACTTGCTAAAAGATTCCGTAGCAATGTGGACCGTATCGTACTGAACAAAAAAGTCAGTGGTGGCATATATGTAGGTTTGAAAGTGACTGAGATATTTAGGAATATAATTTAACCTGTAACGCCCTATCCTTGCTGCCGCCGGAGCTCTGAGGTAGGCAAGGTCCTTAATTTGCCATGGAGAATCATTGCACGAGAATTCTTGAAAGTTAACCTATAATTATGTTTTATTAGGTTGTCCTTGTTTTGTTTGACCCTATTCCAATTATGGAATTTTATGTTGTGTATGTATTATTTTGACGGAAGCATACTCTGTTTCCCTATTCTCTGTAGCTTTATTTGACAGACCTATGCATGGCGTTGAATTATATAAAAAAATACACCTATACTCAATCTATTCTAAGATTGCAGCTAATTAATTCAAGTGAATGACAGCAACATTTTTGCTCAGCATAAATTTCATCTGAAATATTGAAAAAAATACAAGGTAACTTTGTTACGGTACAATCACAATGTGAGGAATCAAGTTATAATTAAATTACTTTGTTTTATTTCTTTAGCAATTTTTATTTCTGCTGCAACCTTAGAGTGGACAGAGTATAGTCACCCGTATTCTTCTAGTACGCAGAGTTACAGCGTGGTTGATGTTGGGGACGTAATGGAGTTGCGGGTCTTCGTGATTGTACGGGCCTTGCTGGGAGCTGATAAAGACATAGGGCTTCAACGTGCACGGGATCCAAGGAACAGACAATGGATGCTGCGAGACGTGGGCGTAACTCCATGTAACTTCTGCACCGGATATTACGAAACTCAACGACAGTGTACAAGCAGTATTACCACGGACTAGTAAGATATGACCGTGAGCTGGTACAGATGTTTCTGAAATTTTAAATTTTTTTGCTTCTTTTATCGAGTTTTTTTAAATACAAAAGTATTTTGTCATTAATTTGAAACATGTGAAGCAGTAGTCCGTGACATGTAATTTCAGTGTAATTTTTTAAAATTTATATTTGTTTATTGGTTTTTGCGGCTTATAAGAATGAAAAACATACAAATTTCGAATTTTTAAGTGCCATTACGGAAAAATTGGCTGAGTTATTTTTTTTTTGTGAGAGGAAAATGTACTCCCAAATAACGTCTATAAAACAAACACTATTTCATACAAATATAAAATTATGATTTTTCCTTACTTGGATGCCCTTAAGGGTTTTCAATGGCGATAAAATCATAATTTTATATTTTTATGAATTAGTGCAAGTTTTATAGGCGATACTTGTGAGTACAGATTCCTCTTACAAAACAATTTTAGCTCGTATAGTTTCCTCATAACGGTGCGTCAAAGTCAAAATTTGCATGGCACGCTGCCATGGAAAGTAAAAACCAATTGACTTATTTAAATGAAATAATTCACGGTTAACAAACATTCCATGAGCTACGTAATTAAGCATTTAGAAGCCCACACGTAATATTCTGAATTAAAAAAAAAAAAAACAAAAGTACAAGAAAGAGGTTAAAAAAATTAGCAATTTTTTAAAATACAAAAATAGTTAACGGAAAGTTATTTTAATACTTTGTTACATAGCCCATGACATGTTATTTCACTGTGAATTATTTCGTTTTAGTAAGTCAAGTGGTTTTTGCTATTTGCGTCGCAGCGTAACATGCAAATTTTGACTTTGATAAACCGTTATGAGAAAACAATGAGAGCTAAAACTGTTTCCTAAGAGTAAACTGCACTCACAAGTATCGTCTACAAAACTAATATGATTTCATACAAATATAAAGTTATGAATTTATCGCACTAGAACACCAGGTAGCTGCAATGCGGCAGTTTTGCGACACAGCTCGTTTGCAACTTACTGCGGGTGTGCGTGATAACTGCTGTTTTGATTACCGTAAACGCTTCGTATTAGTCACCATATTGAGTTATTTACATATTTTTAATAAGAAAATAAAACAATTTTAAATTTTCAACTACAGCGGAAAATTCAATTTACCTAGCTCTACATCACGGGCATCATGATCGGCCTTTTAACGTCTAATTAGGACGCTATCAATCCCGCAAATTTTTATTCGTATTTAGCGGGGCAGATTGTAACCTAATTACACACAACAGCTAAATCGCCATGTCTGCACTGTAAAACACGGAAAATATAATTTCAGATATAATAAATAAAAATACCATTTTTCATTTTAGAATTTAAAAAAAGCAAAAATAATCAAATTCATGATAGTGACTCATGACGAGCTTAGAGTGATAAAATTTTATGCAATTTCGTTCATGACTGTCACAGCTATGCGCTTCCAATGGCAGACAACTAATGACCAAAAAAATTCATACTGCAAAAATATTTGAAAATGCATTAGAGACGGGAACTAACTACAGTTTTATGTACGGAAACCAGTCTTATTGTTCGTTTAGACAACAGTCCGCGATAGTGGAATTAGAAAAGTTTTTTTTTTTTATTTTTGGACTGTAAAAAATACTAGCCACCTCTAAAGTGTGGTTGTTTACTGTTACACAACATTAAATATAACTTTCATAAAAGTAGAACACATTAAATGTACTTGGGTCATCATAGAACAAAACTCAGGTTTTCTTGAGGCGACTAGATACACTTTGGTTACACAATATTTAACACGATTTGGTGGGGGGCTTCAACCCGATAAACCTCCCCCTCCGCCTTAAAACCGCCCAAGGTCCACGAATGAACGTCTACATCAAGTTTCCTAATTGCATTATATGCTTCAGTACAACTTTGTACGTGGACTGAATCTTTTCGCTCTGGTCAAGTTCAAGTAAATTTCATGGAAATTCCTTCTGGAAACGCTGAAACAAGAATAGAACATTACCAATAAAAGGGCGATTGAGCTACATTGTGAAAATAAAGTTTAAAATAAAACCTACATTTCCTGCACTCAAAACGCAGCCTTCACGTTAAAGATGCAAGCGAATGGAAGTACCGAAAATGCATTTTTCATATAATGATTCATGACAAAAGATTTTCCTTTCCCTCCAGTCGCTGCTGATCGAACACATAACAAAAAAAAAAAGGATGCGGGGGAAAATAAGGGATGTTCTCTTGGCGGGGAGAAAATACGCAAGGCACTGCAGTAGCAGGCACAATTTGAGCGCACGAACCACGAATATATGCACGTTTAAATAAAAAAAAAAGGAATAAAAGGGACAGTGAGAGAGGAAGAGAAGCAGCAAAAGGAAGGCGAAAAGGAAGAAAGAGAAAGAGCATGAAAGTAAATCCAACACCAGAGGACATCCAGCCTTCCACGGGGGGCGCGCTCGTAAAAATGGTGATGCGGAAAATCAGATGGCGCCGTGGAGGTTTTTTTCCCCTATATAAAAAAGCACCTGTCGCTTGAGAGAGTCAAGGGAAAGGGAGGGGAGGGGGTCTTGACGTGTGTGTGCCGAAACGAGCAGAGTAAACCCTGGAAACACACGACACGGTCAGATAAGCGCCGAGGAATCAATGTGTTTTGCGCGCGCGCAGAAAACGAATTACGCTCCCTCGTAACTTCTCCAAACTCCAGTCGAGAGGACCTCTGTCCGAGTGAGTTTTCACTTACGACTAGCGTCCAGGAATAAAATCCCTTTTACCAAAACAAAACAATCTCCAGCGCAGGGAAACTTTATTGTATTCACGCAGTAGCTAGAGCAGCATTTACACGACGCAAGGTTTATTCTTGCATGACATTTCTCATGCGAGCTCTCACGGTAAAACATCACAACAATGCGGTTCTAAAACATTTCACCCGGATATACCGCAGCAAATTTCGAACTTGCAAGAGAACTGCTGTTGGCCTGTGCAGATATTAAATAGCCATTGCTTTAGCAGAAATATTCATATTCAGTTTTAAATCGCACACCAGCACGATGTAAGCCATTCGGGATAATGTGAACATTAAGGACGTTGGACCCGTAAAAATTCAAAATTTTATATTTGTGCCTAACACTTTTTTACTTTTACACATCAGATAACATATCATTTCCCCAAATAAAACAAAACTGGGTCCCATAGTTTTAGCATTATGACCTATCAAAGTCACAAAATGGCAGTTGCGGTGTAGCCAAAATAATAAAAAATAATTAACTTGCAGAAACAAGATAATTCATATTGATTCTTAATGTTGTGCGCTACTTCAAGACACTTTTGTGAACACAAACCGATAACTTTTTATATTTTTAAAAAATTGATGAAAATGAGTACATTTTTGCATAACTTTGACTTTAGGCTACTACTGAAGTTTTCAAAACTAACTTTTGTCAACCATTTCGTAAAATGCATTGATACACTAACTATCAGTTCCTGTAATTTTGAATTTATTCGTTAAGTACTTTTTTTTCTTTTGGCTACACCGCAATGGCTATTTTGAGACTTTGATGAGTGATTATGCAAAAACTATTTGGCCTAATTTTTTTTTATTTGGGGAAATGACATGTTATCTGATGTGCAAAAGTTGAACAGTGTTTGGCACAAATATAAAATTTTGAATTTTTACGGGTCCAACGCCCTTAAAGATTTAACCTTCGAAAAACTAACCGTTCAGCATATAATTCAACATAATATAATAGTTGCATCACTATTTGTATGGTTGGCAGCAATTTTACTAGTAGATAGCTTCTATTTTTTCTACCTATGTATAACTCATTATACTTCTTCACATAGCTGTCACACACTAAGTGACGGGGCCGCGGTGGCCCAGGAGTCAAGACCTCTCGCCTCCCACCAAGGCGATCCGGTTTCGTTTCCCGGCGGGGTCGGTCCCCGGATTTTCGTATGTTGGAATCGTGCCGGACGATGCCGTTGGTCGGCGGGTTTTCTCGGGGACCTCCGGTCTCCCCCGCGCCACTCCACGCCCACCTCATGTCACCCCTCACCAGCGCTGAAGACCTCGATGTTAAGCGCTGACCAAAATATCTTCACTTCTCTCCACCATCACCTCTAATTATTATTAGAGTCCCTGATATTAGGCGGGTTCTAAAATTTCCAGAAAAATTGGCGCAAAGATAAAAAAAAAACAGAAAAAAATAAGTTTTTTTATTTTTTCAGAAAAATTTGAAAAATTTCTTTTAAATAATTGTGAAATTATACTAAACTTGTGGTGGATAAATTATAAATAGTAACACGTATAAGGTAAAATAAGGAGAAAGGCGGAGAACTGGCCTATCTGATTCATTCTGAACGTTTACTTCCTAGCAAGGCGTATGAATGTGGAAAGAAGGCAAACACGAGAACATTACAGTTTTAAGATAAGGGGAACTACAGAATCATCACATTACTATAATTTAAGTAACTTGTTTACTAGTAAACAGGAACACACACACCAACATAAATCGTAACTGAACACCTGGCAAACAGCAATCAGTGTCAAATTTCACAGGTCAATTATGGGTCTGAAAAAAAACCGCAAATCATAAAGTTGATAAACGTAAAACAACAGCAAAGTACACCACTTAGCCAGCAGATACACGCAGCAACGTAATTATTTATTAATTATCTTAATGTGTTAATTGTGAATTTGAACTGCAAAGGGTTTTTGTTGTAATCGAAATTGTTTTCCTGGTAGAGAATTTAAGTTGTATACGAGTACGTGTTTGACAACTATTTCTGGTTAATTCATGTGCATGTTGTTTGTTTTACTGTACCAAATTTACTGTCGTTCTTTTTGAAACTTTGTGTTACATTTACTGATTAGTTCAATTTCGTGGTACTATGTGTATCGGCAGATAGGCCCGAATGTAAATACAAGTAACATCCAGATCTGTAATTAAGAAATAATAATTTTTATTGCAAATTTATTTATTATTTTTTTTTTAATTTTTTTTTTAATTTTCCGTAATTTTTCATTTTGATGAAAAATATAATTTTTCCCATTTTTGCAAAGAAATAAAAAACTATTTTTCCCTGATTTCCTCCAATTTTCCCTGTTTTTTTTCCGAAGCTTCAAAACCCTAGTCCTGTGTACACTATGTCCTCAGCTACGTGTTCATTGGCTGCTGCTGCTGCAGTGTGGCCAGTTGTACATATGGCAAAGTAGCGCGGCAGTAAATGTGTGTTTTTATGAATGCCCGCCATTGGTTCGGAGTCCTCAAGGTCACGTTTAATAAACAGTGACCCAATCGAAAAAGTTTCCAACATATACATGACTTAGAAATCCAACCTCCCCTCAGTTGAATACACGACATTTGCGGGGCTCTAGTAATGCTCTACCCGTAGAGACGGGAAGATTTAGCGGGTTCACCGAGCACCAAGTATATATACGTACTCAAGCAGACAACAGCTGCTCAATGGCTGTTTGCTGAAATAGTGATATGGGCCTGCCTTTAGTTTCATTCTGTCATTGGCTCAACGACTTCCAAGAATTGTCAAATAAGACAAGCGCCAGTTGCAAATGTGACATCAACTCACTGTTATTTGAATTCTATCTTGAGCTCGAAAGAAAAAGCGATTTTTTTCAGGTCTCTATCTATCCGGAATCAGTGAAAAACAACAGGTAACCAGCGAATATTTGCCAACTCTCGATTTAGATTATATTTGGGCTAAAACTGAACAAATGCAACTGTCTCGCGTAGAAGAAAGTAATTATTTATATGCGCGATGTGACGAGCGTCACATTCAACACGACGAGTCAACTTTTCACATTGTATTTTGCAACTCGCATATTTTGCGAAGAATCACGTCAATAGGGCATTGTTTTAATGTGATGTCAGCAGTTATCACGAAAGTTGCGTTAACATGTTGCGCAAGCGTGGAACACTCGATTCACAATGTACCGAGAAAAACATATGACACTTTAATTGCCATTATGCAATTTCACATGTGAAGCCATTGTGATCAGATGTTTCGGCAGTTGTCGTGGTAAGAATGGCGGTTAGAAGTCAGTGTTAGTGGAGTTCAAACAAAGTGTATTACAATTCATTATTTTTGAGGTGGAAATGCGTAGTAAATTAAAAGTCACACAACTTACTTCACAAGCATTAGGCCTACTTACTTCCAAAATAACTTAACGTTAAACAATACCTCAATAGTTTTCTAAGTGGCCGTGATAATACCTTGTTTGTTAAATTTTTCATTTTTATTTAATATATGAATTATACGTTTACGATAGTGCGTATTCACGGATTAAACTAGTACTAGGAGATATTTAGTGTTTAATACATGTTAAGAGGTAGTTATATTAAACTCTGAATTAAATTAATAATTTCATAATTACCATTAATACTTCGAAAACAATGTGCGTAACGAAAGGTAATGTAATTTGTTAAGTCCCCATTGAAATATTTTCAAATCTACCTGGCTAAATTTAGAGTAAGGAAGAAGTAATGAAAAATTCTGCGTGCACTATAATGAGTAACATATATTGCAACATGAAATTATAACATGATATTATAACATCATTTGTGTAAGAAAAACAATACAGGAAAGAAAATCAACAAGGAACTACAGTTTATAAACATACATAATTCTTGTCCAATGAACAATACTCAGAGCATTACAACTTACAGTTGACATTACAAAAACGCGACAATTTTTTTACAACGTAACATCTTTAATAGATAAATAAATTCGCCCAACTGTAATATATTGTAAGTTCAATATCGGTATATCCATGGGTTTTAACAGGCAGTGACAAAAATGTGTGCACTTTCCCAATTATCTGTATATAGAATATTTTTGTGTTACCATATACATTTACATGCTTAGGCTCTTATTTTATTATAGGCTCTTCACGCGGTTAATTACTTACTTCTTGGAGTAAATCCACGCAATTCATGTAAGAAATCCTTTTCTGTTCGGAAATACATGCAGATTTCATCCTTGAACAACATTAAACATCTCCCGTACAGGTAAAAAAAAAAAAATGCGACACGAAAGAAGGACTGGAAAACGGGATCTGTCACATTCAATCTACAACAAAGAGTCTCCCGTGGACTATTCACATTCATCCCCACGTAGAACTCATCTGTACTCTCTTGCACAGAGAATCTTCAATATTAACGAATACAATCAATAGGGACCCGGAAATGCTCCACTAGTGTGGTCAGTTGTAGGCTACATCTGACAAGGTAGAGCTTTCAAGCGTGTTTGCTATTGGTTCGCAGTTCTCAGGGAAAAGTTTCTGTAACATTGATGCAACCAAAAAAGTAATTAACGTGTACAGGAGGATGAAATCCAACGTCTTCTCAAATGAAATTTGCGAAATTTCCATGTCTCTAACAATTAAGAGTATATAGAATTTTTTAAAAAATTAAACCACGTTTTTAAAACAGACTAAAAAGTGTACAGTAACTTCTGTGAAAATACTAGTAAAAAAAAAACAATAGACTTAAGGAATGTAGAGAGTAGCTGTCGTTGAGAAAATTCAAATACAGTTCTTTGGCAAAAAAAATTACTTTGGCGAACTAATTCATGCGTCATATTTCATACGCCCCAGGTTTTTTTTTTTAAACTTACTAGTATTTTCATATAAGTTATTTTATACTTATTTTCATTCCTTATTTTTTTCTCTTATATTGCTTTGCCATCAAGTTCTGAGATATGTTTAAAGTTTCTATCTCGTCCGGAAGTTAGTTTACAGCGATATCATTATATAGGCCTACTTTTCTCTCTCATACGTTGTTGCTATCCAGTTCTGGGCAACGTTAGTGTCCTGTCTCTAGCTCATTGTTACCGAACAAACAAACCGCCAACAAAGCGAATTAATAAAAACGTGTTAAAATGGATCATTGTTCTGTTGTCACTGTATTAACACGCGTGTGTTTATTTTTCAGTTCGTACTAAATGGCCTGTTTACAAAAACCACAAACTATGCATCAAAGGTCATTCAAGCTCAAGGTCCCTTCGCTATGAATCACGTTATTTGTAGAAATGCAAACATCGGGGGAAATTTTATACGAACTTCACACTTACAACTATTATGGTGTGCCGTATCAAATGCGACACGACTTAAATAAATATCAAATTTTTTTAAAATAAATGTTTCCTAAATAGAGACAAATATTTTTTTTTTGCATTGCTATTAACTTGTTTAATTTATATTACCGGTATTGTTATGGAAATATTTTGTTCAAAATAGTTTTAAGTATATGTAGCCTAATTTATTCAAGACCAAAAGTTGTATAGATTTCGCTAGTTAGTTCATTAATGAGAATTACCTTAATTGCATAATGAGTTGAAATCATTCTGTATTTTGTCTAGCAAAAAATTAGTTTTGAAGAAAACTGTAAAACATTTTTTTTTACATTTGCTCTAATTTAGGATTTAAAAATAGTTATTTTTAAAGTAGTAGAAACTAAAGATCATGGCCTTAAAGTTGCAGAATGAGCCGCCAACTCATGAATACTGTCGAAATATAACGAGAAAGGACTGAAATTTGTTCGCATAGTCCAGACGGATAGTAATACAAGAAGCGTAAATTTCGAACGTGTTTCAGCCAGCAATCACGGGAATGAAATGGGAAGGTAGCACATCCTCTGATAAGGCCAGCAAACGAGTGTAGGTAGGTAAATCCTGTAATAATGGCGGCGTATAAATCTCGTTCGGATCACGCAGACCGAAACACAAATACGGTCAAACAATGATGCGGATGCACCACAACATTAGCAAATATGGCGCGTTATAACGTTGCGGTGTTTGTGCGATTATGGAAAGCGACAGTCATCCACAACCGCAATTACAACAGTACTTAATTTCAGATAATCCCAATTACAGATTTATCAACATCCGCTTATTCAGTTGAATACATAAATATACACATGCACGAACATCTTGTTAACTATGGTTGTATTGTATTGCAGACAAATAATTCCAAACGACTATGTTACTATTATAGTTACTCTTATACTTTAAGGGTATTCAAGTGCAATAAAATTGTAATTTTATATTTTATGAAATAGTGTTAGTTTTGTAGACGATATTTGTGAATACAGTTTCCTCTTACAAAACAATTTTAGCTTTCGTAGTTTTCTCATAACGATGCGAAGAAGTCAGAATTTACTTGTTCTGCTGCCATGCAAATAGTGAAAACCAACTGACCTACTTGAATAAAATAATTCCCTGTGATATTACATCCCAATAAATTATTTAAAATACCATAACGTAATATTTTGAATTTTTTAAAAAATCGGAAAAGTACAGGAAGAAAGTTAAAAATTCAGCAATTTTTTTAAATACAAAATATTTCACGGGATTTTTAAACAATGTTTTATTACGTAGCCCTTGGCATGTTATTTCACTGTGAATTGTTTCACTTACGTAAGCCAATTAGTTTTCACTATTTGCATGGCAACAGAACATGCAAATTTTGACTTTGACGCACCATTACGAGAAAACTATGAAAGCTAAAATTGTTTCGTAAGAGGAAACTGCACTCACAAGTATCGTGTACAAAACTAACAATATTTCATAAATATATAAAATTATGATTTTATCGTACTTGAACACCCTTAAGCAATTATTACGAAATATTCCCTGTAATACGGAATGAAGCAACGCGTCCCCCCCGGGTCAGTTGTATAAGTCGGTCGTTAATTATAGAATGATATTACTTTCCTCATGTATTTTATAGTATGTTATTTATATTTATCGACAGACAAACTGACCCACTAAGTATTCTTCACAACCATACGAAATATACTAAAAAGTACATGCATGGTATGTGACAAGTTTCTCGAAGCCAATTAGCAAAAATTAAAGCCAGCAATCCTAGACAATAGGTTTTGCTAACTTTCTCAGCAAATTTTTTTTTTTTCGAGTAACGTATTTCTGAAGAACAATCTGTGAAGGAATTATACATTTAACTGAAGAGTAGGCAGTTACGCTTAAAAAATGCATCATTCTAGATTTGATCATAAATTGGCAAATTTACATTGCAGCGTTAATTTATCTACTACACGCTAGTAATATTATCGTATTCCACTGTAAAGTAGAATGTGTCCAGAATTTATACACTACATTCCACTATCCAAATTACATATAAATATTAAAACATAAAATAAGCTTAAAACGTATTAACAAGGCAAATTTCTACATGATTGGAGTGACGATAAAACAATTTCTTACTTCCATGGACTCAACATTAGTGCGTGATTTAGAAATGTAGCGTTAGTGAGGTGAGTCTAAGGTTAGGCAAGTAAGCGATTTAACATCTCTTCGACAGCGAGCTTATGACGTGCAACTTGACACAACGTCAGGAAGTGGGAGAGGAATCGACCATGGCCTTTGTAAAGGAACAACCTCCCGCATTCACTTGGATCTATTTGGGAAACCATGGAAAACCGAAATCTGGATGGCCGGACCCGGAGATCGAACCCGTGACCACACGAACGCGAGTCCAGCGTGCTACCTTTGTGGCATCTCAGTAGGGCGGTATGCGTAAGTATATCTCCAATGAACAGTTACTGAAATGTTTGCTATGTAATTAATTTTTCAGGTTTCCTAATGTCTTCGTAAGACGTCCTCTGTCTACGCCTGATTGTGATAAAACTCTATTAATGCAAGTAAGAAACATCATGAACGACTGGAACTGTCAAATTGTAGGGGTTGGAAAATATTATTAACAACTACAACTGTTGACTTAATAAGATTTCACAGGAGTTAGTCTCATATAAAAAATAATTTTCATTATGATGAAGTTCGAGAGATATTTCACTACTTGTTTGTTTTCAGTTCGCATTTATTCTAAAAACAAAGCAACTGCAGCCAAAGACCTTTGATAGAAAAATATCAAGTGATATAAAAAATTTGTATATACAAAAAGTCAGACAAAACAATAACAAAAAAAAAAAAACAATTTTAAAACAATTTAGTAATTAACAAAATAGGTAAAAACGACATCAAAACAGGTAAAACTCCTTGGTGAACCAAAAATATCAAGTTAATACTCACTGATAAAAAACAATTGATACAAATTAAGTAGCAAAACAAAACGACAAAAAGAACAAACAAGAAAACCAAGGACACAATAAATGATGCAACACAGGAACAAAAACCACTAGTTGAACCAAAATAACCAGAGTTAGTTTTCAGTAACAAACTAAAGCACTCGAAATAAAAAAAAATAACACAAGTAAAGTAAATCACAGAACACTAAAAACAGAACATGAATTTTTCGGCCACATGGCCTTTCTCAGGACAAAGAAACACATCTGAAAAAAAAAAAAAAAAAAAAAAAAAAAAAAAAAAAAAAAAAAAAAAAAAAAAAAAAAAAA
>PNEQ01124546.1:11235-61211 GCA_003012365.1 Medauroidea extradentata | reverse complement strand
ATAATCTTAGGAGATGAAGGGGTTACATTGGCAAGTATTTAAAGCAGCTACCTGCTCAACACAAAACGGTAACTAAAGAAAAGAGCAAGGATTAGTGTCCGTGGATTAAAAATAATTCGCAGAGTCGAGGGTAGAAAAGTCTGGAATGATTAACGGTTTGGGGAGGTGGAAGACATGCCTGTCTCGCCGTAATGAGATTAAAACGTTGAGGAAAAGAGACAAATCACAGTATGGCGCTTAAAAATTTAAGGTTCTGAACAGGGATTACAAAGAAAAACATAAAGATGGTATATTTATAAATAAGTAGGAAGCGTTGATAGAACTGACAACTCTGATAGAAAAAATTAAATACATATAACACGAAAACTCCTGATACAAGTAAACGAATGAGTAAGGCAGTTAATACGTACATAACCATAGCCGTCTTTAGTACAAGGATGCGGCCTTAGAGCTGGCAATCCTGCCAGGAAGGGTCATTTATTTTAACACTTATTTTGTCTCGCCAACGGCAATGGCTTCACCTGATTCGCCGGTGTAGGGCAGAGTAACGAATCAGGTACAGCCATTGCCTTTGGAGAGCTGAAAGAAGTGTTAAAATGACCCTTGTGTGCAGGGTTGCCAGATCTAAGGCCGCGGCCTTCTACTAAAGCTGACTATGACAGATCACATTAAAAAGAACGTAAATAATTAGTTCGTTGCTACATTTAACTAGGAAACAGACGTAATTTTCAGTTTAAAAGTTAATTGACTACAAAATGTTGCAATTCAGTCACAAACGTCATTATACTATGTTCTCATCACAAGGTTCCAGATTATCAGCTTTCTTCATAAAAAGTTTTCAAAAAACTAAGAACAGTATATAATAAAAACTTACTCGACGCCGGAACAGCGAGGACAATACAGACTATTACACCCAAACTATACACTAGGACAGAAACTGGGAGAAGAATCGGCCATGGCAATCCCAGCACTCCCTTGGAGCGATTTCACGAAACGATGACAAAACTGAAATCAGGATAGGCGGGAATCGAACCCGAAGTTCTCCAGAATGCAAGTCAAACGGGTTACCGCTGCACCAACTCGTCTGTTCGACGTAGTGGTATTTCGGCATTGTTTTAACGACCCCGTGCGGAGACGAGAACTACAAAGGGGAAAAAAGCCGCCAACACACGCGGTGAAGGTTTGTAAACCTTGTGTTCTGGTATGTCGGTACGCTAATTCCACTATGGAGAGGGGGAAAGGGCTCGACCTGAATGTGGAGCGCGTCACAAAGCCAACCATGGAATTCCTACGCTAAGTGGGTAATATCGCACGTACTGGGGGCGTTTGTGTTGACGGAAGAGTGAAAAATGCGTGTAGGAGTGGGGGGGGGGGGGAGCTACCGTATCCCGACACACACTCGCACGTGGCCTCGGAACAGTTCGTTAGCCAGGCGACAATAGACGGCATTCTCCGGCTCTGTGTGTCACGAACACGAGGGTCGCGTTAACTTCCTAGCTCCTCGGGGACATTCGTTCCTCCTCGGCGATTGACTCAGACATCTACTCTCACATCACCGTCCTTTGTGATGGTTTAAGTGAGGTGAGAAGATTAGGTCCTAAGAGCCCGATGGGGGTGAAGTGAGGTGAAGGGATTACACAACAGACATGCTGTAGTCGGGATTCCAACCCAATACCTCTCGCTGACGGTTTAGATTAGATCAGAAAGTTACAAGGGTACACCCAGGATTTTTTTCCGTGTGGAGGTGTTAGACAGGACTGTGACTAGGATTTGTATTAGGTGTAGGTAAGGAGGGGGGGAGGGGTCCCGAACTTATAAGCCGTTCACTATAAAGTGAGCACTGCATTAAGTTTTTTTTTTTTCAGCCGATTTGCAGTCGTTGATATTTTTTAGTATGAAAACTTCCGTGTAACTGAAAACCAGTGTAAACTTTTCAACGCACTCAAAAGTAACATCTATTTGTCCAATAAAACATATTTTAATTATTTTCAAGTTCTACCGAATGCTCAAATTATTGTGAACGGCCTATAGGAACGTTATCTTTGAAAGAGTAGTGCAGTGGAACTGCACGACAGGATGTAGTTTCTTTGGTCACACTCCTTTTTTTCCCATAGAATCTTTTAGGTTTCTTTGACAGGCATTTTGCATCTCAATTGAATATTTTTTTTCTATTATATTTAGTTTTCTTGGAAAACATTTGCATCGCAATGAAATACGTCCAAAGAATACATGCATACTGAGAACGTTATGACGTTACACCGATAATCCCGCACCACTCAATCAAGCGAAGGGTGCGGGGGCCATCCCGCAGAGAAATTGTATTTCAAGGTACGTAATGTTAAAATTTAAGGAGATTTTGTATGGAAAAGGAGGGGGTGGAGTGTCTGGAACATATAGACCCTCCCTGCTAAAACTTTGTTGGATAATTTGACAATTACAGCATTATAGTTTTAAATCCTAACAGTAAAATTTACCCAAGTAAAAGTAAAGTAAAACGACAATATTACGTTACCGAAACATTACCAGTATTAAAATGTTTTCCACTCATTTTGTTGGGTTGCTTCAGCCCGTAAACCCACCCTCATCACCCTTGGATGCACCAATGGTAATGGTAAGTTAGTTTAGGTTAGTTTCAAATGTCAGAAAGTGCCACACGCTCAATAAAAAGGATGGTTTTTGTAAGGTTAGGAAACTACAATAAAAATGAATATGTGGCGCTGCGTTTACACTCAATCGCCGATGATGAACGAATGCTCTCGAGTATTTCCGAAGAGCGGGAAAGTTAACTCGACCCAGACGCTCGTTTCTGTGTTGCTCCTAGCTACTCTAACTATTGTCCGTACGTCGAGTCGGCGTCAGTAGGGGCGTGAATCGACCAGCGAGGGTTCGCGACAGTCGGTCATGCTAGAGTGCGGGCCGGGACATGACACTCACGCTCCAGTGCAAGCTCGTACATAGCTTTGCTTTTTCGCGCCGTCAAGGACATGCCGTGTATTCACTGCGTCGTACCTGAAGATAACGTAAGTAGCAGTGTGTAGTGAGCAGTTTCAAGGTAAGCTGGTGTTTGTTCAGCGCTGTACAATATCAGTGCACGCAGCGGGAAACAGAAACAACCGTACAACTGGGTCTAACAGAACCTAATGCGGCCATTCACAAGTTAGCTGCAACGCACCCATTATACTGGTCCTGTATCCTAGGGAAGGTTTCGAGAGAGTGGCGCAGCGGACGTGAAATGGTATCAACTGCGTAGCTACCCGCCCCACATTTCCCCTCCCAGCCAGTTAGAGGGGAAATTACGGAGCCCAGAGTGTGTCATAAGCAGCTACAACCAATCAGTAGATGCGCACAGCACCGCTGGTTAGGGGCAGGAGGAGGAGGAGGAATGTTCCCCTCTGTGCGTCGCCAGGACCTTTCCTAGCTCGCGTGACCAGTTCACATGGATTGACATCTGCTCCACAACTACGAGTGAGTGAGTGAAGAGATTTTGGCCAGCGCTTAACATCGAGGACCTTAGCGCTGTTGAGGGGTGACATGTGTGTATGGAGCAGCACCAGAATGAATGGGCGGGGGAACGGGAGATCCCCGAGAAAACCCGCCGACCAGTGGCACTCTTCCCACATGCGTTAATCCGGGGACCTTCCCCGCCGAGAATCGAACCCAGATCGCCTTGGTGGGAGGCGAGAGGTCTGACCCCTCGACCAACTACGTCTGAGACACGGGGGTAGCATAAGGTCGGAATTTGGGCGAGGGGAATGAAGCCAAGAGGGTGGAGAGGTGTTCAGCAAATTAGCCGGCCGCCATACTGCTTTAACCTCAAAAGTACAAAACAGACTGTAATTTTTAAGGTAAGTTGAATGTATTATCTCCTTAATCGATGTTTTATGTTGAAAACTATATTTTAGCCCTGTTTACACACCTCCTAGTTAATATTTCCTCCATTTTTTAATTTTAGTATTTATTTATGGCCGTTGAAATAATTTCATACAGCAAGCAACACAAAGATCAAAATGTTTTCCTATTGGCTGAACTTGGGCAGTAACATCGCTATTGGGTGCATGTAAACAAGCCGGCCGCATTGGTCATAGCCACGTCAAGTGTATGGTTATACTCCCAGCTGGACACTTCTAACATCTTAGGTCTGAGAGGCTGCCGAGTACAAGAGGACGTGTATAAGTACAGCTGGCAACAAACACAGCTTTCATTGCTTCGTTTTCACCATTCGCCACTGAACCTAAGCTCTAATTATTCCACGTGTTCACGTCTGTACAGCCGTTGTGAATCGCAGCTATGAGTGTTCCTGTTTACAATCTCTTCGCTGTGAATAAAACGTCTCAACGTACACAATGCAGTTTGGAAACGCGGCGTTAGTCCAAAGGCAGGCGTCAATCAAAGAGGCAATGACCATGATCCATCATTTCCGCTGCTTTTACGATAGTTTTTCTTAACGTAAGCGAGAGCGGATACCGAAAAACAATTGTACAGTTTTGTTGATCACGGTGTATACAAAATACACGACGGTTTCAGCTAACTATGCAAGTAAGGTAATTCTCATTAATGGACTGATTAGCCAAATATATAGGTATAATTTTTTTGTCTACAAAAAATTAAGTAAAACCAAATTTTAACAAAACAGTACAAAAGATTTTAGATATCTGCTCTCGTTTTTGAATAAAGCAATAATCATCACGAAAGTAGTACAAATGATGGATAACGGTCTTAAAATAAGCATTTGTGTTTGTTCGTATGTGAAAATGCCGTTTTTAACAATGTTGGAGAACTTGGAAGTAGTATTTACAATGCGCGTGTTGTTTTATAAGTAATTTAATTCTCTCTCTCTCTCTCTCTCTCTGTCTCTCGTAAATACGTTTTCAATAAACACATATTTCTAACCAACTGCAGCGCGGATAAAGGTCCAGGAAGACGGCGATCTTGACATACATAGTATTGTTCGTGAAAAATGTGCCGCAAAATTTACAGCCGGGATCTCGAATAATATATTTTAAGATACGGCTGTGTGGAAAGCCCGTATTTAGCTACGTTGGACTGCGTGGAAATGTTTTGCAAATACCCAACGACCGTTATATTAATTTATGAAATCCGACTTCTTTTTGTAGGCATGTACGTTGGAAGCACGTTTAAAAGTGTCGCCCCAAAACGCTGACTTGTAACAAATCCAAATATAATAGAAATCAATACCGGGCACTTCTATTCTTATAACCAAGCGAAGTGTACAAAATAACGTAGTGAAAAGGGGCGGAACTATTGAATAAACTAATGATGTTACATTTCTTGTAATATAAATCGTCTTTTGTATATATGTTTGGCGTATTACGGGTTTGGTTTTAGTAATTTATTTTCGTTTGTGGCAACAAAACTAATGTTTAGTTGAGAAAAGAGGTTCTTCCTTCACATTGTTATGTTGGTAGCGTAAATCTTAAATTAAGAAAAATCGATGTGCTGTTATCCTTTGTCTTGTTAAAAACAATGTTCTCGCATAATTGCACAAGCTGCCCGGTATTGGAAATAGTACATTTGACAAAACCAATGTGATACGAGTATTAAGGCGACTGCCTGCCCAAACCGTAAAGAGGTGTGCTGAGCTTCGGCGGTTATAAAATTATACGAAAATTACCTGCTAAGCGTGTTTAAGGAGTATCGGTACCTGCCGTCTTAGAATTTTCCAATTTTCGTTGTTAGTTCCATATCAATAAGATATATTAAAATTTCCCGTCTGACGTGCCACACGCATTACCTTCTTAGGCGTTAACAAGTGGTCACACCTGCACTACCTTTCTTAGGTTTTGACTAGCAACCTTTCGGAAGAAAAAAGTAATTTGTTTCTACGGATGGTCACAGGTATAATAAAAGCAATACCAACTGTTTACAATGTAAGACACTATTCTCCATGCACTGTCGAAGCACAAATCATTATAGAATATCTGTAGACCAAATCAAATGCAGAAGTTCCATTATTCCAACATAGCGGGTGCTAATTCCCCTTAAGTTATGTCACCTTAGAAAATGGCGTTCAGAGAACGTAATACACGTGTATAACAATTTCAGGTCCTTTGTGTGTCTATAAAGTTTGTTACTCTGCAGAAAATGGAAAAATTAATGTTTTGTGGGCCTCTCCAGGTACGAAAATCTTTACATAGAATATTTTAACATGCACAGGCGTAAACAACACACATTATATTTCATGTTACGTTATACAATGATATGATCACCACTGAACTCACAGAGGCTAGTTGTCTGCAATATGACTACACGCCAGTACATCGACTTGCGCTTAAAGTCTAAAGGGAGAAGTTACGTAAGAGCTGTGCCGTCCTTATCGCTTTCACTCTTCTAGGACTCGCACACTATAAATATATTCACCACCTTGGATTTATCTGTTTCTTCTCGATAACTTCTGTTCCAGTATGTGTCAAAATTTTTGTCACGACAGGGCATAGATACAAACTTAATCGATTTTCTGTAATTGCTGGAACCATAATATATTCATTATTTTGCAACGGGACAAGCTGAAAAGGAAAAATTGCTTTATTTACGGGAGTGACTACAGAGGCCACACAATTAACAGAAAGAATGCCATATGGATTCCAAAAAGCGAATGAAACAATAAGCTATGCCTTGTCAGAGCGAAAAAAGTAAAACAATGTCTCTATTCCCTGATTTATAAGGAGTACCGTAAAACCGATCTTATAGGGATCAATCCTCCTTAAGGGTGCTCTATTGTTAACAATGTTTTAATTTTATATTTACACGACATAGTGCTAGTTTTATACATGTTACTTGTGCCTACATTTTCCACTTATAAAAATATTTAACCCTCATAGTTTTCTCACAGCGGCATGCCAAAGTCAGAATTTACAAGTTATGGAACATAGGAATAACAAAAACTAATTGACTTACTGAAATGAAATCATTTACACTGGAATTAGATATTATGAGCCATATGCTAATATATTTAAAACACTCAGCAAAGTAATTTTGTCCTTTTTAAAAATTGCCAAATATGAAGTAAATTATCATAATTTGAGATTTTTTTAAGAAGTACAAAGGAATTACACATTGGTTATTTAAATCTTTTAGCATATTTCTCATAGCATATTTCCCATAACATACAATTTCAGTGTAAATTATTTTATTTGAGTAAGTTAAGTCACTTTACGGTACGCTACTATGTCGAGCGGACGACTGAAATACTCAATCGTTAATCAAATCTGAACTAGTCATCAACATTTGACGACATTGTTTGGCCGAGTAGATAATTTATCATCGGGCGTTTGTTTACATAGCACTATGCAGTAGTGTGCTTTATTTTCGAATAAAAAAATTTAAAATGTTTAAAAACAGTAAGGGTTTGAAACCATTATAATCTACAAAAATAAAAAATCTCATTTTGATCATTTTATATCATATCTAGGCCTCTATAATAAACGAATATTTTTAATTAAAAATACTCTCATTTTCATTTGAAAATAATTTTACTATCCGAAAATATATACGCGAGGGGTTTACGGATATTACAATTATTTCCAAATGAAAACGCGAGAATTTTTGAAATTCGGTTATCATAGAGGCCTAGATATTATCACGATAAAAATTACAGTTTTCCATTTCTGTAGATTTTGTGGTTTCAATTCCTTATATTTATAAAAAAACAGTTTTAAATCACACTATCGCATAGTGCTATACAAATAAACGTCCGCTGATAGAATATCTAGCCGGCAAAAAAATGTCATCGAATTTTGATGAGTAGTTCCGATGTTATTGACGATTAAGTATTCCAGTCGTTCGCTAACATTCTATCTTTCCATACAACTTAAGGACATTCACTAGATAGGCTGTGTTTGTGCGCGTGAGGCAGGAAATTGATAAGAGTAGTAAAGGTGCCTTTGAACGGCATATGTAATGCATTATCGCCTATCCACGCGAGCCACTCAGCGGCACGCAGTTATTTACTATTATCCTCTTTCCTATGGGACTTTAAAGCGGTGACCAAATTATCTTATTTGTGGACAGCATAGTTAAAGGTCTAACGCTAGTTTCTGTTGTTCCGGCTGTTATTTTCCCAGATACGACAGTCAAGAAAAGTCTTTTTTTGCCCATTTTGTAGGGTATGGAAATGAAGGTTCTAATAAACATGCCAAATTATTAAAAACTGCAGCGCCATAGTTTGAAGTGTATGTTCTTTTCGTAACCATACGAATTAATACGCGTTAAATATGCTAGTTTCGTCAAATTAGGAATTGTCGTAGCTCGCTACAACGCATTTGAAGCCTAAGTTGGGAGGTCCTGAACAGTTGGGTAGATGACCGTCTTAAAAAAAACGAGGTCTTGAGTTGAATGTTACCGCCAGCAGTTTGCCAAAACCTACAAAACTAGGGTGGGGGGAGGATGTAGTAGCCACGTTTACTACTCGACAAATAATAACAAACACTGATAACTTTCTAATTTACATAGGTACAGGTAATATGTTGCAGATAATCCGTGAATAATTATTTACATCAGCTTTCACCGTTGCCATTGGCCAGCAAAAAGTAACAGTAATATACCACTGTGGCACTCATCCAACAGGGATAAAGAGAGATTTAAACCTAAATCACCGCGGCGCCAGTTTGACCCAAAAAATCGACATAACGCTCATCGATTGTCCGCGTTATTAATTCAGAGTTTATGAAGCGATAAAAATAAATTCTCGTAATTGAACACGAAGAGTAAGCCTACACGTATAGAATTAATGTCCTGCATCACGCTTTTCAACATACGTAAAAGCTTTACGGTAATATCACAGATTTAAAATAAACTTCGCTAAGTCTTCTGCGATCGTGTCTGTGCTTTTGTGTGAATGGGCATGTGTATAACAACAAAAAATATATTTTTATCATACACACTTATTATAGCAAACACATGGTGAAATTTTGAAAAGTTTCAGTAGCACACAATAAGTTGCTACCTCTGGAAATAAGTAATTTTAGATGATAGCAAAAAAAATTGATTTTACTACTTCTTTTTAACACAGTAGGTCTACCAACAGGCGAAACTTAGGCTATTGTAGAAAATGAAAGAACTTAATATGTCCATACTTTGTATTGGTTAATGTTTATTTATGTCTGTAGTCGCACCTCCGTATTTAACAATGTTAGAAACATTTGTGTTCCCGATTTTTAACTCAAACTCTCCACACGTTGGGCAAATAATGTCATTTGACTTTAACTGAATAACACGGGTTTTTAAATTGTAGTCATTCAAAACACGTATTAGACATGACATTTTTAGAATCATAAACAACAAATCAGTCAAATACGATCAAAAATGTCACGGCTAATACAAAGACGCGAACATTTAATTTAGTGAAATACTACGGACATAGGTACGCCGTTGAGGTAATATGTTGTCTCCGAAAATCAAGAGTGAAAGAAGAAAAACAAAAAGGAAAAAACCGATGAATTGGCTGCAGTCAACGCAAGCACGAGACGGTACAGCACTTCCGTGATGTATTTCCACAATATTTCACTACGAACATTAATATTTGGGATTCATACAATGTAGGTAAAACTATATTACGTACATAAACACACGATGAAGGCAAATGTATGCAACATTGTTAAAAATGCACTATACTTGCTTTGTTTTGTAAATTCAGTAAATTTTGGAGAGTCTGAAAGAATTTACTTTCTGTAGGTTGCACACATTTGCTGAAATGTCGGTCCAACTACTTACATCTAAAGTTAAGGCCTTGTTACGGAGTTTTGCAGTGATTTCGAAAATATTTTTTTTATTTCTACCTAATACTCATATCAAAATTTCGCTGCACAGTTTTGACACTTATATGTTATAATTTGTAGCCGAATTTTTTTTGTAGAACTATACTGAACGGTTTTTTAGATTTCATTACCCAAAGTACCACTTTTTTCGTCGTGAAAATAAACAAAAATGAAGGAAATTATTTTTTTCTTGCTGGCGAATGGTACATTATTTAAAAAAAACGCATCCACAGTACTGTGCATCGTGTGATTGCACATTGACTCAAATATTTCAAAACTTTTGGTTAGAAAATATTTGAGTTATTGGCACCAGTCTGAAATAAACTCGGGAACAAGCCCTTAACCCGAGGTACCCATTCCACCATACGTGCAGTAAATAGTGTCTTGCAGTTTTAGCCTACATTACGTAATGTAGACAGAACGCAAAGAGAGTTTAACAATAGGGATTCGTTAAGCGAATCTTCGGTGACACAGTATTTTCTTGTACAGATAAAAGAATATGAAAACCACTACACGTTTCTCAACTTCTGGCAGGGTGACAATGTGTATGAGAGAAGGCCGGGGTGAAGGTTGGACCGGCTGCTAGAGTAACGAGACAGACCTGTCGCCTGTCCGGCCCGAAGAATGGATGAGGTGAGATGAGAGTGGAGCAACGACGGAATTTAGAAAGAAGAGGGAAACAGGAGTACCCCGAGAAAACCAGCCAATGGCAATGTCCGCCTCGTTTCACACATGAGACAAACCTCAGGCCGCGGGCCCTCCGGGGATCGAACCCGAATCTCTTAGGTGGGAGGAAACCCCTCTTGTACAGATACGTCGAATTTAACAGTTTTTCTGTACAGTACAAAATACAGCTCTTTTTTTTTTTTCATGATAAAATGAAATTATTTGTACTGATTTTCTAAAACCTGAAGCTCTTCTTGGGGCACGTTTGATATTTTCCAGTCAGCACAGATGATATAGTCACGCCAACACTGGAACGCTTGGCAGGCATGTTTACAGTGAATGGAGTACGAGTATGTTTTGGTGTTACGGCGGACGAAGTATGTGTGGGCGAGAGCAGGACGCGGTGGCAGGACCACAGCGTGTGCTTGTGTTCGCGAGACACTTCCAGAGGTTTGGTCGGCCGTGTTGACAAACAGTCCCGGCGATAAACTTCTCTAGTTCCCGGTAAAGCCCGCGGCCCTCCACAAGAACTGGACGACGGAGAAGATGGTGCTGGAAGTACGGAATGGGCAGAGGAGGAAGAAGGATAAGAGATCTTTTCCAGACGTGACGCCGTTGACCCAGTTTCAGAACGCCATTATGGTCATCGGCGTCGAAGTACACTTTAAGACGTTTCATGGAGTCACGCTCCGCACAAGTTCCGCCATATGGCGGAAATATTTGACAATTATATTGTATTTTCAGTTTTTGAGCCATAACATTTTTTTCAAATTGTATTATCAAAATTTTCTCCTCGACAAAGCATAGGATATATTCTTGGTAAACTGCATGGTATAAATAACAATGGTATCTTTCATTAATTTGGCATGCAGAATCATTGAAAGATAATTATATGTTAAGTTTCAAGAATCCCCTTGTAATGATTCTGCATGGGAAATTAATGAAAGATTCCATTATTATTTATGTTAAGCAGTTTGCAAAGACTATACAAGTATTGCAATTTAACTTTTAACAAGTAATTAGGCGCAATCTGTGTGTACGTGTATATATATATATATATATATATATATAAGAAATGTATACACATATATATATATACACACACACACACACATATATATTCTTAATTTGCTGGAGTGATTGCTCCCAAGTAAACGTAGAAACTTCGATGCTTGTGTTGTAGCGTAAGGTCAACACAATTCACGCTGTAATCGTACATTTCACATGTTTTCCACAGAATTTCACAAAACCGACTATGGCGACTATACTCTATCCATGCTAAGGTTGCAGCTAATTCAGCCAAGTGGATGTCAATAACATTTTTCGCACAGCGAAAATTTCATTTGAAATATTGAAAAATGCAAGGTAACTATGCTACAACACAATCACAATGTGAGTAATCAAGGTATAATTCAATTGCTTTGGTTTATTTCGTTAGCAATTTTTATTTCTGCTGCAACCTTAGAGTGGAGAGAGTATAATGTCGTTCAAAGTGCTCATTGAAATCATTTTACCAGTAACATCACTTTTAACAGTTTTAAGTGACAAATACATGTCTCCAAAAATTTTCCAGACGCACGAAAGAACACATCGAGTCTGTATATATATAATGAGCCGCTCTCAGATTTTTTTATTCAGGCACCCCGGGCATTGAAACTACATGATCACGGCCACGCTACTACCAGCTCTTATCACGAAACTCAACACCTCGCCATCAAAGGTCGTCGCGTCGTACAAAGGATGTACAATTGTTATTGCCAACATACACCACGAGTTGGCAGTTTACACAACAACAAGTAATCTTCGTATCGTAATAATGGGGATTGAAGCCATTTCCTAAAAATAAAGCATTTAATTCACATGAAATAGGTTCCTCTTTATACTACACCACTGATGTCGCTAACTTTCGATATAAAATCCTTTACTTTTCGTATTTTATAAATATAAAAATATGTTGTTTTATGTTTTGTAACGTTTCTCACAGCTTGCGAGATCTAATTTCAGGGTCAATTATTAAATTTTAAAAAGTCCGTTGCATTGTAGTGTGTGTATACTTCCGTAAGATGCAAAATTTTACTTTTATATGATTTCTGTCTGTATAATGCATGTAAAAATTTTCTATAAGGGGAAAAAAAAGTATTTCCAGTAACGTCTACAAAACATTTCGTAGAAACATAAAATTACAATTTTCACACTTGAATTCAGAATTACAAAGCACAAGAAAAAAAATATGTCAACAAACAGTAAATATTGCACACGACCAGAAACTTTGTGTGAAATTTGTTCACAATTAATATTTTTAAATAATGTATGTGATACATTTATATAATTTTGTGGTTGTGAGCAGAATTTATAAGACCGTTTTAACAAACGCAAGGTGGAATAATATTCAGTAATGTGTACCGCAACTTTTAAAACAGCCCCAATAAACTTCATAATTGAGTAGTCCTGTTCCTAAACTCCCCTTGTCCGCTTTGAATAAAACTGAGCAAATCGTGAAAAACTGATTTGCGAGCTCATTTGTGACATGGCCAAATCGGTTTTTCAAAGTGTCTCTGTGATCAAATAAGGCGTGTTTTGGAAACTATAATCACGTCAACTTTAGCGCACATTTTAAAGCTACACAAACCTGTTCAGAACTAAATTTTTCCTTGGTGATGGAAAAGGTCAGTTTTGGCTGGACTAATCAATTTAGAACATCATTTTCAATAACAAAACACAATAATAAACATTGAAAGGTCCACGTTGCTGCTTCTCTGAAATATTTTGAGGTTGAAGCAACACTGCGGATAGTCAGAAGGTTCGTTGTCCTGATTGGTTGCTGTCCTATGCACCCACAACAAGAAAGGGAATTAAACTGTTTTGTTTTATGTCGGCAGTTCCCATGCACTCTACTTGTGAAGCGAAGTGAAGTGAAGCGATATTGATCAGCATCTAACATCTAGGTCTTTAGTACTGGTGAGGGATGACATGATGTGAACGTGGAGCAGCACTAGAATGAAAGGGCGGGTGAAACGGGAGATCCCCGAAAAACCCGCCGACCAGCGACTTCGTCCGGCACGATTTCCACATGCGAAAATACCGGGACCGACCCCACCGGGAATTGAACCCGGATTGTCTTGGTAGGAGTCGAATGATCTGACCACTTGGCCAATGCGATCCCAACTCGATCTGTTCTGCGTAATTGTGAATCACTAGGTTTGAAAACATAAATAAATGTTATTTCGTGTGTGAACAACGTGTTATTTGTTTACTTTTATGTTTTCAATTATGAAACCAGCTTTAAGCATCTTGCAACTCCCTCATTTCACATCATCCCTCTGTCCCAAGCAAAATGACGAATGTGTGTGTGGCTGAGAAAAAATACAATCCCTTATACTTACATGTTGTTATACATGTTAAACAGGCCATCAATGTGTTAATGAAGTTGACTGTTTTGAAATCATTTTCTTTAAAACAAAAATGTTACCACATTCGTTTAACTCGATTTCTTATATGTCTGTTCAGTAAAAATTATGGAATAGATTTTAAACTACAGTTAACTTCCCGAAGCTCTAGAGACTTGAAACTTTAAACATAGCTCATGACTGGATAATAATAATACAATACTGCCACACTTTAATGTCTGTTCGTACGTTTGTCTGTCTGTTCGGTACAAATTTTGCTTGTTTAAAACCGATTGCGAAATTTCACACCCACAAGGTTAAAAAGAAGACAATAATTACTCAAAAAATAATTAATACACGACGCTTTTAAAATTGATTACAATGTTATTTATCGAAAGAAAATACTTACACGATTTTCAAGGGAAAACATGGGTCGCATACAATAGATAACAGTAAGAAGCGTAGAGAGTAGCTGTCATTGAGAAAACTGACACAATTCATATCATTTGTAGTCCAATACAATTGTTAGTGACTTAGATAAACTATTTATGCAGCCAATATATGTCTATTGCACGTTCCCCATTTATTTATTTTTTTTTTTTTTAATTTTAAATCACGTAAGTATTTTCATAGACGAAATTAGTTATACTTTTAGTCAGTTTTAAAAACGTGGTATATCAAAAATATATTTCAATAATTTCATTGCATATACTTTCAGAAGATGCTGCTATGAGGAATAATTCACGTACCATGGTCACGGACGTTCAAATATGGAAAACTTCTAAGGAAAGGCACAGAAATGTAGGTTTTTTTATACCCAAGAGATCACAGAAGTAATGAGTATTGCAAATTACCAGTAATATAAATATAAATAGTATGTCACTAGTAAGAGATTGAATTAAAAATCCAATAGGCCTACAACGGCTTGATACTGTGTGAGAATACGGCTGACAAACTGTATGGGCCGATTCCTTATACAAATTGAGATTTGATGCACATTTAACTATTTGGGCAAAGGTGTATTTTAAGGTGATGAGATGTAGTCGTATTGACGTAGTCCTCAGTTTATAGCCCTAATGTATTCTAGAAGCGAAGTAATGAAATTCTTCGTCAACAAGTGCGAAAACGACTCCGCTGCAATCAGTAAATGGTAGGGTCCTAAAAATGCGCGTTTTATTTTTTTCAAAACGATAGTTCCTAGGTTGGGGGAGAGTAGGGGATGGGCGAATGCCATCCCTGAATTCCGATAAGAAAATGAGTATTTTACTATTTAAGTAATACATACATAAGCACATAGGGTAAACTGACCATATATCGTGATATACCTTAATAGCGTGATAAATTACTTCACGGGCTTCACAAAATTGGGAATGATTTGTACACCGAGTCCACTAGGCATGTTTAATTTCGGCAATAAGTGACCTATGTGCTACACATAAGAACATTACTAAAATTACTAACATATTTCTGCTGCTGGAGTTTGAAGACTCAGTGTAACGAAGTAGGGTAGGTTTACCATTGAAGTTTTATTACTAAAGTTTCTAATTTTACACTTAAAAATTCCTAATAGCATTCTCCCAAATGTAACAAGGCTATTTCCGCCACAAAAAAATCTCCCTCCCTCTCACCCCTCCCAATAAAAACCAGAAATGTAAAGTTCCAACACGTGTAGGTTCTTGTCACTTTAGCAATTGGCCCTAGACGTATTTTAAACCGCCCAGAGAAAGCCAAGCAAATAAACAATAAACTAAATGCATATTGAAGTTGATTTCCAGAATTTATTTAATTAAAAACAATAGGAATCTGTTAGAGATTACTGTCTTTTGACAATGGACAAAAGGGTGGAGGTTTCTGATATAATCCGATGTGATGGAATTACGTAACTGGAACGTTTTTCGGAGTTTTATGAATTTTTTGAAGAAAGAGAATGTGTATGCAAACAAAAAAAAAGGTCCCTCAGTACAACACCATCCCGCAATCACTTTCATAAGAACAGCGACGTAATCGTCGAAGAGTGGATAGCGTCGTTACCAAACGCCTGTGAGTGTATGCAACACGTCTGCCACCACTATCGTATGGGTTCCGGTGGTCACTTTGCTTTCCTCACACCGAATTGATCCGAGTTCAGTCCCCTTCGGGGGCGCACCTAAAATAGTCACTATCAAAACTGTGGCTTGACTAAGGGCCGTATTTATAGACCTCTTTCGAATGACAACCAACTGCTCACCAATGCTTTCTCAATGGGGATAGCTGTTGGTTGTCATTCAAAAGAGGTTTATAATATCGGCCCTAAGTCCCTAGCAGGTGGGTTTTCTTCTGGAGCCCCGGTTTTCCTCAACCTTGCGTACATACGTTTGACATTACGTCATCAACATTAGTCGTATACTCCACTCAACAATTTTGTGTGAATGTTCTGTGTTGGGGCTTGATGTGGTTTAAAAACTCTTAGTTGAACTGAACTATTAGGAGTGTTGTACGTACAGAAATTACCTCCCTTTAAGTCTTTGTGCATACTTAGAATGGGCAACAAAACACTACTACACCACTGTACCTAATTAAAGTTATAGTATAACGTTAATGGGAAACGATAAATCTTCAGAAAATAAGTAAAATAATATAATATTAACTTTAACTCAGGGATTTGATATATGTAGTTGTTTACGCAATAAAACGATTTATAACTAACACTGCATATATAAATGTAATAATGTATATTAAAGGCAAAGAATAATAGGTGCACTGCTTTCTGGTATACAACAAAGAGAAACGTGGATTATTTCCGACCTGCACGAACTTTCTACAGTTATATAAATCTACCTACAAGCAGTGTTTTTCTCTGCAGACAACAAACGAATCGAATGAAGCGAGCTTACTAGCCGTGTTATTGCAAGAAATTGTTTACTGAGTAAAGCATCATAACGCCGAACATACAAAAACAGTGTTTACTTTCCAATGGTTACAATCTGATTTTTATCAGTGAACACACACTATCCACATGAGAAACCTGAAATATTTTCATCAGTTGAATAACAGTTGATGAAAATACAGGATATTCAGTATTTCAATGCTAGAACTGAGATTTAGAAAAAATAAAACATGCCCGATGAAACGTAAATTATAGATATGCATAGACGCATAACTACGAGATAGAACAAACTATTCCAATCACGTCCGTGTTTTTTCGCCGCACAAAAAGATCGGGAAAATATTAGTTTTAAAATCATGTTAGCTGTAGCTGCATTTTCAAATCCACTAGACATCCTTTCGCAAACGCAGGGAAGAAACGCTGCATGTCAAAATGTTAAAGAAATTTCAAACAATTGGACAGAGCACTTAATTGAATTCCAAATCGTACAAAAATACTGTAAACTATATAAACATTTATGGAAGTTTTTCGCCAATATACAGTAAGGTAAATCCGCAATACTTCAGCCTCTCGTTACAGAAACGCTGAGGGTTATTACCATATAAGTCAATATGAATTCAATATTTTCCTAAACATATTTCAGAAAACCACTATGAACGTTTGGTCGACAATTTTACCTTACATAGTTTATTATAGATTTTGTAATGAGTATCTACTATGGCCTCGTAGACTGTATGTTTCCATAGATTTCTCACGCAAACTATTCACACGATGAATCCACGAGGGAAACATTTACGCTAGGAATATACACTAACTTATTTCTTAACTTCTGCTTTAAAAATACAACTATTAATAGAAATAAACTGAAGATGAAGGCAGTCTGAGTTTAGGTATCGTTAACTCATCACACGTCTTGTGTGTAAATTAAACATGGTTTTACATGGGCCTAATTTAAACAAGGCGATATTTTATATTGCCTAGTTGTAGGAGTCAGTAAAGACTAAACAACGTATTACAAATATTCTTGAACAGAAATGCACCAAGCTGGTAATGAGTTAGTTCCGTGTCCAAAAACTGACCTACGTAACTGAATTCCGTGTCCAAAAATTGACCTACGTAACATCTTCTAAGCAACATAGCATAGATGCAGTTTCAATACCCTGAAAAAAATCTATAAAACTACTATTCATAACTTTTTCGCCACATTTTAATTCCTGTGACATTTTCTCACTTAATGCATAACATAGTTATTTCCAAAGTTATATCGTGAAGAGTGATAAAGCACCACATAACATGCAAAGCCGTACCTCTGTTCTTACCATGGCTCCAAGGTAGGTGTGGCAGAAGTCTTAAGGGTGCCGCCTATCTGCGTGTCAGAGACTCAGTAGCGATGGAGCTATAAGGCGATGGCTTAGAATGAAAACCTCGTAACTCCACTATCACGCTGTCTCCAAAAGTTAGCACAAAAAAGTAACCAGCAATTTTTAACTAACCTAATGCCATAATTTAAATAAGGCGTCTTTATTTTTTGCTTGCGAAATAAAAGTTTTGAATAATGTCAAAACGTTTGGTTTTTCCCATCGAAAATTTTACAATATTTTAAATTTTATAGTTACGGGGTTTTCATTCTAAGCCATCGAAGGGTGACCTTGAAGCGCGCATCAACTGTCGCGTCGACACTACGAGCCAAGCACTGAACTAGAATGCAAGACTCCGGCCGATCCATTTTTACTAATGCGACAAAACAATTTTATTGGTGGAAAGTCTGAAGCAAAGTTCAGTGCATGTTTCTATATGAACTACACATACATATCATTTTAGTACGTTCTGAAGTACGTCAGTCTGGAAAGGCCTTTTTGGCTTAACTGGGGGGCTTCCAAACAGTGTTTTTAATTAGGACGAATCTTAACAATGACATTCTGTTTTTGCCCGAGTGTGCTTTATTTTCGTACATTGTTATAATGGACACATGTGGTCTAGTTACGTAAAAAAACCTATTTCCACACATATTACAGCACACACGAAGCGCGTGGAGGTAGCTACCTTAAGGTTGTCCAAGTGGTTCAAAGCTAACTTTCGCATCGTATTATATTATATATCTTGGCCATGTTTTATTATGAAGTACAAGTTTGAGACAGGTGTAAAAATTGTGAATGCAAAAATTGAGTGATTATTAACACTGGACGTTAAGGACACGACTTTACCGTAAATTCGACAACGCCATTGCGTGTAAAGTGTATGATACAATTCAAAATAAAAGAACTGAAATATTACAAACATTTAAGGTAAACGAATTGTCAGATTCCAAAGAAATTTCTTGACGGAATTGTTATGACTTCAAGAAACACTTGAGCCTATGTATACAATTATAACTAATTACCGGAGTTTAAATTTGCACTGCTTACGTTAAATTGTTTACAATAATGGTTTTTTTTAAAGAACACAGACATTATTATTCAATTGGTTTTGTGACATATTTCCTTTAATGAAAAGTCACAAAACCATGTGAAAACCAATGAAAAAAATTAAAATGTTTGACACTTGAACAAATTTAAGGCGATGCTGCTCTCACGTTTCTATTATTTTAAGCCTAAACGAGAGCAGTTATATAAAAAAAACATTTCGGTAACTGCGTTTAAAATTATTTTCATCGTGTTGGGTAATTTTGCCAAGGCAGTAAACACTGTGGTTTTTGCTACTTACGTAACAAAAGAAATATTTGGTAATCTACTTACCAGTTGGAACCGCATAGTTTCTTATTGGCGTCAGTCGCCATATTGAATTAATTTATTTTTCGCTGTTATGAAATTCTGAGAAGAAAACCGTGAAATTTGTTACTATAATATCAAATATATTTACCTTGCACTATAATAAAAGCATCGCAGTTGAACTTGTAACGTATACTTAAGCCGCAATCAGTCGAGCAAATTTATTTTATATCCTTAATTTGGTCGACTGATTGTGGCTTAAATATAGCCTACGGTAAAAGTTCAACTGCGATGTTTTTATTGTAGCGCAAAAGTAAATAGAATTGATATTATAACAGTAAATTTCACATTTTTTTCTCCTCAGAATTTCATAAGAGCGAAAAATAAACTAATTCAATATGGCAACTGATGCCGAGCCTTAAAAAAATTAGATATCACAGCAAAAAGCATTTTTAACAATACTGCCAAACATATTTGTGACACGCCTAAGTTATAAAAAAATAGTAAAACGCAAAAGCAGTAGAAAGAGAGAAGGACGGCCTTAACGGTTCTGGAGCAGGAGGGTCGGTGCGTGGTCAGGCACGCACGCAGGGTCAGAGGTAGCACACGTTCCACCGCTGCGGTCGACCGTGACGGGTGTTTGCAAGGCATCAGCGTCGTTGTTTGCAGGCCCAGATTGTTCTCTGTAAACACGAGAGCTGCGGTGTGCGCGCGCAGCGGTGACGCCCCGGTCCACTGTAATATTCCTTGTCGGAACAACTGCCAACTGTGCACAAATTATCCATAAAAAAACTTAAGTCCTGTTTCAAACAAACCGATTTATATACCGAGCGATGAGGCACAGCGGTATCGTGGCCTTGAGATGTAAATTTGTCCACTCATAATTTTAGTATTTATGCCGGTTAACGAAGAAAGTTTTAAACATTAACTAGGCATATATGGATCATAAGAATTTTCCATAAACACCCGGCTCTATATATCTGTGTATTTGACAAAACACTAACGTGACTCTGAGATGCGTGGGGGTTAAATAACGAGGGACAGTTACTTGGAAACTATTTCAAACTATACCAAGAAATAAATCCGTCCTATGTGCACAATTTAAGCAAATTTGTAATATATACATACATATTCATTTCCTTGCAGATTCATATGTAACATGCACATCACGTATACATAAAAATTGGTTTGACTAAGAAGCGAAAGTGAAAAACTGGCGCGGTGAGTGGACTGGGGGAAAAAAAAATCAGGATCAAGCAGTAAATTAAATAAAAAAATGAAACACATTTGAGCATCAAAAAATAATTAATACGTCCACAAAAATACTAATATTATATATATACATATATTATATAACTGATAAACTATAGCTTATAAACTGAATGTCCTGCCTAAATGGCTTCTTTGGTGAGCGGTAAGTAGGTCAGAAGTCATTTAAGAAAACATATATAATGAGACTTGTGCTCTTTTACTGCTCATTAGACGCGGTAAGAATGGTAAAGCTACATGTTACTGAAATTATATTTTTGCCCCAAAACGCCTACTAAAATCTACAAGAAAACCATAAGTCTCAATAGCCAATTATTAGACGTATGCCTTCTTACCGCAACTATGTATTTTTGAACTGACATTCAAATGAACTGTATTTAGTTGTAAGAGAGGTAGTTTGGCAACTGTGGCTGTTGATAGTGAGCGCGCAACCCGAGCAGCGAGCTTCCTGATAGCGAGAGGGCGTGCCTACATATCTGAGATTCTTGTCCCGGCCGGCAGTCGTAGACCTAACTATGTGTTTTGCCGGATGCACGCCATTTCTAGCGAATATTACATAGTCGCAGAAAACTACGGGTAATAAAAGGATTAACGAGAACATGACAAACAAAAAGAACACGAAACACACAACGAAGACCAGAAATGACTGCAGTAAAAATCATACAAATAATTTCGAGAGAGGAATATAGTCATTACACGAGGAAACAAAAAACGAGAAAGCAAAGTCAATATAGGTAAGGTAAATGGGTTTTACGTCTCATCGAGGTCATCAGACAGTTAAACACAACTTTCTGCAATGGCAGGAATTGTGAGAGGAGTCGGCAATGGCAATTTCGTGACTTTGATGAGTGATTATGCAAACAAATTTGGGGCCAAAATGTTTTTCATTTGGGGAAATGACATGTTATCTGATGTGTAAAAGTTGTACAGTGTTTGGAACAAATACAAAATTTTGAATTTTTACGGGTCCAACGCCCTAAAGGAACCATCCAAGTATTTGCCTGGAGCAATTTCGGGGAACCATTGAAAATTTAAATCAGGACGGTCGGAGACGGATGTCGAGCCCAGGTCCTCCAGAATGTGAGTCGAACATGTTACCGTTACGCCACCTCGCTCCTCAGATTGTTCGTGTGCCTGAAGAGAACATAACATAGGTCGTTCACGAAGAAGTGAGCACTGCATAAAGTTTTCTTTCAGCCCTCTCGCAACCATCTTTACTATTTTTAATATAAAAACTTCCATGTAACTAAAAATCAGTGTAAACATTTCAACACACTCCAAAAGTTAATATATATTTGGCCCAACAAAATATATTTTTTTTATTAATTACAAGTTCAGCTGAGTGCTGAGTTTATAGTGAACAGCCTATACCTACCAGTACAATAAACATCGCATCTGTTATCGTAGAAGGCAACCTATCATCGTCTGTGTTATATCCGTTGTGTTGTCATGTCTACAAGGACTCATGTCGCTGTGTTCATTTGTGTTGCTCTCGTTGTCTTTGTCCATCATTGTCGCCATTTTCGTGCAACTTGTTTGATCCTTGTCTGGTTCGACTTAAATGTTTCGTTTTTGATTCTATCTAATACTGACTATAGGCTACTCCTATTTTGTAATTACTTGAATGTTTGTTGACTACAGCTATTTTTGGGTTTGTTACTTCGTTTTTTTCCTCAGTTTCTCGTGTTTAGGGGACCCTTAAAAACAAGAACACTTTCCAACAATGGCGTGTGTCCAGCAAAAAAAAACATCAATTTATAATACAACGCCCATTACAAAATCATTCAAAGATAACAGTCGTAGCCTCTACAGCACAAGTCAGTCATGTGGTCATGTAACCCAGTCAAGGCTTGTGAAGTCCACAGCGCCGATCTCCTGAGGACAAGTCTCTTGGCATGTAGCAGGATCGTTCAGGAGGACCTGGCTTCGATCCCTGACTACGGCCATCCTGATATTTCGTTTATTTTTGCCTCCCGAAATCGCTCTATGTGAATATTGAGACGGTTCCTGGCAACGGCGTAAGCCCATTCTTTGAGACCCCTGATTTTCGCGAAAAGATTTTAGCTCCACTTTGTTTCAACGCCATACGTGCAAACCGGCAACTCTGCTTCGTGATTGGCTGTTTTTAACTCCCAGTGTCTTGGGTTTCTATCCGCTAATCACATACGTCTACTGTCGCAGTGAATTTGTTATGATTGGTACTTAAATAAACGTTGAAAACATCAATTGATTTCTATGCTTTTTTTCGAAGCCAATATCTATAAAATACTCAATGACAATCCTATATAACGGTATTTGCTAACTTTATGAGTAAATATTTATCCAGAACTACTAAATCGTTACACGTGATCTCTTGCGCCGCAGTTAAATGCACGAGGTTCCGGCATCAGAGATTGTACCTCAGAAGTTCGTAACACTGGAAACAATTTTGTTTAAAAAGTTGGCTAAAACTACTGTCTAGGATTGCTATTGTTTAATTTTCGTAAATTGGCTTCAAGAAACCTACAGTTATAGATTAATATTTTTGCGTTGAATTATGTACAACGCCCTATTAAGGGCAAGCATACTGCAAACTTCACATGCGTTGCAGTGTGTTCGTAAACATGATGTTTCTACGAAACTATTCCACGTGTACCCATTGTGCCAACGTACGAAAAGAAAACGCACTTCAGACAAAGTCGGAGCCTCATTGTTAAGACGCCACAATTATTAAAAACACTGTTTCTAAGCCTTCCAACATGGCTAAAAACGGTCTTTTCATACTGCCGTACTTAAAAATGTACTAACCGGATGTATGCGATACTCAGATTGCAACCTGCACTGAGTTTAGTTGCAGACGTTCTGCCAATAAAATTATATGGGCACCGCTTAGTGTCCCATAGTAAAAACTGTTTGGCGGGAAGCTTGCACGCTAGTTCAGCGCTTGGCTCGTTGAGGCGACGCGGCATTTGACGCTCACTTCAAAGTCGCCCTTATGGCTTCGTCATTTCTGAGCGTCTAACGCTCAGGTAGGCAGTTCCCGCCTGTGCACAAAGACTCATGTCCAATAACCACGAAGCAGAGCTGAGATGTGTACACGAGGCACTGGAACACAGTGGTACAAAAACCTTTCACAAAAATCAGGGACCCAAACCTAGTACTCTCCCATTTACTCTTAGGGGTCGAGTGGCCGAATGGTCAGACCATTCGCCTCCCACCAAGGCGACCCGGGATCGATTCCCGACGGGGTCGGACCCTGGATTTTCGCATGTGGGAATCGTGCCGGACGATGCAGTTGGCCGGCGGGTTTTCTCGGGGATCTCCCGTTTCTCCCGCCCCTTCATTCCGGCGTTGCTCCATGCTCACATCACGTCATCCTCCACCAGCGGTAAAGACCTCGATGTTAAGCGGTGACCAAAATCTCTCACTCACCCATTTCCTCTTCTTCTGTCTAGACAAGTGTAAGTGAAGAGATTTTGGTCAGCACTAAACATCTAGGTACATATTAAGCATTTGTGAGGGGTCACATGATGCGAGTATGGAGCAAATTAAAATCAAATCAATGTCATTCTTGTTAAGGGAGGGACACCAGCCGGGTAAGACATACGTTCCACCCCGGCCCCCACAGGCTTGGAGCAGAGCTCACGGTCTGCCATCACAACCACCTTGGGCTAACGGGCAGTTGGGACTACTAAACTCCTTAGCAGAGCAGCACACTGCGCCTCTAGAAGTCTACCAAAGGAGAAAAGTTTCTAGCGAGAGAGCCTGAGGCGCGAGTATGGAGCAGCGCCGGAATGAAGGGGCAAGAAAAACGGGAGATCTCGTAGAAAGCCGCCAACCGGCGGCATTGACCGCCACGATTTCCACATGCCCAGCCGGGAATTAAACCCGGATCGCCTTGGTGTGAGGCGAGTGCCAAACACGGCTCCCAAGACGTATGTAACCCTATCTAATTACGTCGTTTTCGACGAGATGTAATGCCTACTTAAATTTAAAAAAAAAAATGTAAGGCAAGGCCACAAGCTGTCACTTTTTTTTAATTATAGAAACCAACTTAGCAGAAATCACTACCAAATATTTTATTAATACATTCATCCACAGGGCAACTAAAAGCGACAAAATAAACTAAGTTGTCCTCATAGTAAGTAAATAATTAGTCAATGATGAACTAACATAAAGGCTTACGTACTTATATTCTGATAGTAGCCCTTATTTCTGTTCTAAATTGAAAATCCAGTACTTAAGAAAGTTCTATTATTCTTTATATTGCATTTTTGGTGCAACTGAAAAAACAAAATAATCGACCTCATATTCCAAGGTTGCTCTCTGACGAACTATTTTTGGCTGCCACAGAATGTTGCGACATTTACCGTTAATTGTTTTTCAATGCATCATTTACAAAATGCCGCAGTAATTCGTGCTAATGGGTAATTTATCCCAATGAACTAGAGAGATATTGCGATTATGTAAAATTCAGGCAATTCACGAGTATGGACTCAAATAGGGGATAAAAATTTTTACTGCTCAATATAACATGTACTAAAAACGGACATAATACGGTAATCCAGTACTGATCAGACATTTACGATGCTCTGCAACATACGTTTCATACTTCACAGAAGATAAGCATCACACCATGTTATTAAGTACGAAACAAGTAAAATTTTTTTTTACCGTCCTGAAGTACTGGCAATGTAAATAATTTAAGTACAAAAAAGTAATGACATGGTGTTTTATACACATTTCTACCTTTTGCAAACCCAATTAGGAGCTTTTGCGTATGTCGGTAAAGCTGAGAACATGCCAAGGTAAAATGCATAACTAAACTAGATGACTACGCTAAACTTTGCTACAGATATACACAAATAAAACCACGAGTCATTGAATATATTTTCTGTAGAATTATGTCGCACGTAAAGAGTTGGACTGATACAACTATAAAAACACCAACTATTGCTGCCTTTAAGGGGTACAGAGGTATAATTTTCCTGCAAGTTGCAATACAGACATTTTAATTTTGTAGCCTGACATAGCATTAAATATAACTAAGTACACTTACTTAACTGGGAATTGTATGTATGTTAAAATCCCTTCTGACAATATCTGTACTTAGTTTTTATCTGTTGCAAAAGAAATACGGCTATGGAGTTATAATGGTTTTACTAAAATCACAAAGTTTTCGTCAACGTGAAAAATTTCAGTGTAAGTTCTAAAACACACGTATCTACGTATACATAAATTTAAAAAACGCTATAATAGTGACAAATATGTACGTGCAAAATAGGGTATGCTGGCGGACACATACAGGCATACGGTATATTACTGATTAATAAATATAAAATAGTCCTACATTTAATAACTGGCTGAAAGATGCAAAAATACTTCTTTGACATCAATCATTTGTAAACTTGTCATCTAAATAAAACGTCAGGCTTTTATCTTACACTCGATTACTCGAAATACACGAGCGAGGGGGCGCAACGGTAAAACCTTGGACACGCATTCGGGAGTACCCGAGTTCGATCCTTGGCTCCGACCATCCTGATTTAGGTTTTTGACGGTTTCCCGAAATCGCTCCAGACGAACGCTGGGATAGTTACTCGTAAAAACCAAGGCTGATTCCTCTCCCAGTTCCGTCCTCGTGAAGCGTTGTGTATAACAGCATCACTGTCGGCGAGCCGTAAAGCCCAAATAATGATTTGCTAAAGAGATCGGCTGCATACGTAACGTTAAGACTGGGCTCCGAAGGTTTGAGGAAACCACGCAGCGGTGATTATGCCTTGGTTATTGCATTAAGACCGGAGGAATCTCGCGATTAATTCACCTCCCTCGACGAGGGTCGGAAAGGCATTTAATCTGCTCGCCGCCAGCTTTGCAGGGTTCTCGTAGTCGGCCCCGGAGCGAGAGTCGCAGGGATATGGCCTGGAATTGACCGAGATCTGCCGTGAGGAGAGGAGAAGTTGACTTACAGGTAAAGGTACGTCAATTTCGTGGATTCATCTGGCAGCAGCCTAGACTTGTCAGTCCTATACACCCACTGGCCACAATCGATACCTTTTGGCTTATAACCGTACAAGAAGGTAGCAAGCGATAGCACTTCGCATTATTTCCTTATTTACTACTGGCTTGCAGTAGTCAAACGCGTTTCGTAACAGTCGTCAGCAAGTCACAGATATGACAATGAAGTATACATTATTGGCGTTCAACCTGACCTGGAATGTATCTGCGAAATTTACGTACCTCTACTTATAAGTAAATGCACGAGTATTTCGCGTATTAATCTGGCAACAGCCTAGACTCCTCAGACCTATACACACACTGGTCAAAGTCAAATATCCTTTGGCTTGTAACCGTGACACGTGTTACCACCAAGACTTGTTTCCTTATTTATCACTGGCTTGCAGTCGCCACAAATGTGTTAAAACAGGTGTCGTCTAATCACAGAAGGAGTATTGAAGTATACGACATTGGCATTCAACCTAACCTAGAATCAACACGCGAAATCATCTTGCCTCTACTTATAAGAGAAGTCCTCGACTGACGCACGGACGGCGACGTTGCAGCGTGTCACGCGTTTTCTTTCTCATACGAAACCGCTTAACTTATTCATATTACGTTTAACTACGAAAATAACACACACTTGCAACTACGCTTCTATAATCATAAAACTTCAGCACGATTGTTAGAAACATGATTTTCGGGATTCCCAAAACGTGTCTCTGAAAATAGGATCTGAATTCGTAAAACGCAAAATTAGAAGCATTCGTTGACCTTAGCTACAAACTATCCAAAAATTACATTTTACGGTCACCTCTTGGAAGTCCCATAAGAAAAAGATTACTACGGAAACCTGGCACGCCCAATTTGACGCGCTGTGAATAGAGGCGGTATACTTCTCGTCAGGCGTGGTACCATAGCTCTTACCACTCCGCTATTGCCACGAGTCAAATGCGAAAATCTGACATCGGTACACACTCTTCATAGGAAGAATACGAGCTGGTATAAGGGCAGGGCTGGGTTGAGGGGAAAATAAGGACGATCAACGGTGATAAGAATTATGTAACATTTTGTTTCCGTGCCTCACGTGCATATCTGCAGCTCTGCTTCATGGTCATTGATTGGCTGTTTATAACTCTCAACATATTTGTGATCTATTCGCAAATCACAGAGGGGTAGTATCGCATCGACCTTATTCTCATTGGCACAGTCAAATGAGTGACGCCTCTACACGAATACACACTGCCAATAACTAGTACTACAGTTGCAGATGTGAACGTGAGGCATTGAAACAAAATGTTGCATAATTCTTTTCTCCAAAAATCATTGCCTCTACTAATAAGTACACAGAAAATATTAAACGTTTTAAAAATGTTTATATTCGTACGAGGTTAGGTTTGTTTTTTACACATACATTATGACTATTTTTCAGTTTAGTTTTCAACTTTCATAATTTTTATACAATTACAAGTCAAAGTGTAAAGTTCTGCAAAACGGTTTTATACTCTAAAGGAACACCAACTGACTTACCGAAATTAAATAAGTCACACTGACGAACAGTATCACGGCGCATTGGATACATTTTACATTTTTAAAAAATCAGAAAATTTGGGATTTTTTTATTTTAAATGTAGTATTTTATTTAAATACAAAGCAAATTCAGTGCCGTTTTCATACGTACCTTGACGTAGACCGTGACATTATTCTTCAATGTGAATTATTTCATTATGATAAATCAGTTGGTTTCCTTTTAAATAAAGATCCCTTTAATGACAATTTGGACATTATCTTGACATTACGCAAGAACTATGACAGTTAAAATATATTCATTTCAGTAAAAAGTAGTCATAGGTAAGTCTAAAAAAACACAGCACATCCCGTAAAAAAATAAAATTATTTAAATAATTACAATGTTTGTTGAACTTCCTCCTGATGGGGGCCGTCTGGATGAACATAATTGCGCTTTAGAGGTATACAATTGAGGAAGCGATAAAGACGAGACAGCACGAGCATCACCGCTCAGCCTAACCTCTAGGGGCAAGCCACTGACCTGGTATGCAGTCCTCTCGCCGACAACTCGCCTGTGCGAGACTTTCAATGGCGATGACCCTTTTATTTTATGACTAGAGACCTGAAAAATTCGCGTTTTCATTTGGGCAGAAGCTAGAATTGTAGCATAAATACATGCGTTCGTGTAACTTTAACAACTGACCTTTGACTTATTTGACACCTCCTGGAAGTCTCGGAGCCAATAATGAAAAATGCAACTAATACAGACTTATATCACTCTAACAGCAAGCAACTAATGAGCATCAGCTGTCTGCTTCAGTTCCTAAGGGCGCAAATCACCTCAGTTTTTAACGTCTTTTTTTATTTTTATGTTTGTACCAGATATTGTTTTCTTATTTTAGACATAAATTGTGATTAAATCTTCCTCTAAAGATATTGTTGTATCTCTTATAGTGTCTGCGTAATGAGTCGTAAACATCAAAATTTGCACTTTACAGTTTTATGCACGCTATTAAAACCAACTGACATACCGAACCGAAAAAATTCACAGGGTATAACAATGTTGTAGACTATGATTTGACATATATAAAACAAAAAAATAATATTTTTGTATTTTATATGAAATAAAAATGAACACAAAGGCCATCTCGATTCTCAACACATAAGTTATAAGTAATAAACCATAAATATACGCCACTGTGGCCTCACGATAGAAACTTGACAATTGCATAGCAGTAACACGAGCAATTTTATAGTGATAAGTAAAGGATATGAAGTGGCTGAAAGGATAACAAATGTAGGACATGTTTGCAGGCGTATACTTTGTCATCGATTGCCCAGAATTTATTATAGTTTATCAGCATGCTGCAAATAAATACTGAATTAAACCATTAAAACTGGCTGACTCGAATATAAAATAACTAGGCTTACTTTCATGGAAATATATTCCACGTTAAAAAAATTGCGAGTGGAAAATGAATGGTAACCACATTGTGGCAACTAAAACACACTCGAAGAAAGATAAAGTCTACTTCTCCAAAGAATGCCATAACGTTTTTCTTATTATATCTGCTGAGTGAACACTAGAGTTCCAAACTGCAGTTACGAAGGCAGAAGAGCCGTCAACTTTAATGGAACAGGAAGTCCCCGTTTTTGTCGAAATACTAGTAAGCCTGCAAAACCGACGACCCAGCCTTCCTGGCAGACAGGTCGGAATTTAACCTTTCTTACCAACCTACCCTTGAACGAAGCACGAAGCAAAACAAGAGAACGAAGAAGTTATGAGACAGCTGTGGGGTTGAAATACACAGGAAGAACCATTGCTTGTTTTCTCACACGTATCAAAAGAAATTAAAATTTTTAAACTGGAGTTGCTCGACGAAACTGCCAATGTTGTACTTATTTATAGTTTCAATTTATGTTACCGAACAAGAGCGGACATTAGCAGTAATAACCCAGTACAGTTGACATTTTTATTTCACTGGGTGAAAGAAGAGGTGACAGATTATGTTCTGACAAGAAGGTTTCTTATCTGAGGAGTACCTTGGTATTTCGGTGTAATACACTTATTGCCCCGTAACTAATGGCTAGGATTTGACGCTACAAATCCAGACAGGTTACATACAGCACTACTACCGAGGGTAAAGCAAGAACTTTTGAGAAACGATCTTTGCTAATACGAGAGTTATTATTTTTTGTCAAGCCCCGATGGACTGAAAGAAACGGGAATTAATTTTCCTATCAACAGACACCTAAGTCGTTCACCTACTTTGCAGTATTTTCACCACGCAGATTGAAACACTCGTAACGGTGCACCAACTTCCCAATACCCTCTGCTAAGAAAATTGCCGCTTGCTTGTTGAACCTTGTTCGTTTAAACATTCTTCTCATGGTACACGTACAAGGTGCATCAAACGTTGAGGTTGCCGTTTCACTTTTAATGGGATACCCATGAAACTATAGTAAGCGAATCACAATGTTTTTTTTTACTTCCATTTAGTTCCATTTATAGGTAACAGCACTTACATAAATACTTTTCATGAAATGGAAGACATCACTCTCACATAAGCGAAGCTAGTGTGCGTGTGTGCTAGTACACGAACTATTTTCTATAGGCCTAGCTGCGGTAATTTACGAAAGAAAACTTATAACAGTATTAGATCAATTTGAATTTTTTTTTTGTTGTCATGCCCGTAACCACTCCTCTACTGATGTGTTGGTTTGGTCACAATATGACTGCCGGTGAGGGAGGGAGACATAAATGACAGTGCTCCGTTAGGATTCGCTGTTCACAGTTTCAGCCGCTGCAAGATTGTTCGAAAAATGTTCAACGCGCATGAGTGATGTCCGCTCAGCAGTAGCACTCAAATTATAGTTGGTTCATGATAAAAGTGAGCACTCTTGAACATTTAGCTAGAATAATAATTTTAAAAATTGTTTATCGTGATCTCAAAAAGGTTAATTTTGTGTACAGTACAATCTATACACTTTGAGTGTTATAGACGGTTCAGGATAAAGTGAGCACTTAAAAAAGTCCTGCTAAAGTTCTATTTCCACCCAATTCGTATCTTTCCGCGCGTAACGGCTAGCAACAGGAAATGTCTAGCCTGCCTGGACACGTCACCTGATATTTGCGCGGGCAAGATAAATTGTGCAGTATGTAGGAATGCATACGTTTTTATAAACAAAACAAGTTTATTACTTGTATAAAATACAATTACGTCGATTTCAATTGTTTTTGTTTCAGTATGGTTGTATTTACGTAGGAAAACACACGGAACTATATTGCGTAATTTCGCTGCCAACCACACAAGCAGCTAGGCAACTAGATGAAAGGCAGAACCGGCTAGTGATATTTTTCAAAGGTTAAATATTTTGTGCTCACTATATCCCGAACGACCTATATTTAGGTTGCTTTGATTGTATTAAATGTTGCAGGAAACTATGCAGTATATAGAATGAAAACAGTATCTAGGGATTAAAAGTTTTCACTTTATCCCGGAACACCTATACATCACTTGTGTTAACCCAAAACTAGCGAAAATAAGGGTTTTTGTGGTCCTTTCTAGGTAGGGAGATCATGGCACAGAACACTTTTCAACTGTACAGGTGTGTACTATACCCCATTATCTTGAATAGTATGCCATAAAATGATAAGGCCGCTACATTTCATAGAAGCTAGTTGTCGGCGAGAAGACTGTATGACAGTTCAATGACTTGCGTCTAGAGGCTAGGGTGAAGCGTGATGCGCATGCTGTGTCGTCCGTATCGCTTCCCCCTCTTTGGGTCTCCAACTTGCAAAATACGTCCACAGAGAAGGCCACCTTAATGTAAGAAGTAATGTCTACAAGATAAAAATCTTCCACAGCAAATATAAAACGGTGAATATTGCTGCCGTTGCAGAATTTACGGGGATTGGGAAGGCCATGATACGGGAAAGAAGGGGAAGGCTGCAATTAAGGGATGATCGGCTTCAAACGGACGCAGCACTTAAGAAAGCAGGGCTGTCGCTAGTTACTGGTCGTAGGGGACAAGGCTAGATAGTCGCTCTGCGTTCCACTGCCACGTGGTGAGCAGACATGCCACCTCTTAGCTGATTAATCGTCTCGAGAGCGATTGCCCGAGTAATTAGAAGTAGCCGGTCTGCCCGCTGGAGAGAGAAAGAGAGAGGGAGAGAAAGGAAAAAGAGAGCCGCCTCGGTAATCCCTCTCTTCTCTGCACACGAAAGTAACATGGTTCACTGTATCACCTGATGTCAAGTAAAATAATTGTTATTGCAACATTTTTAAGGGTACGAATAATTTCACTCAGCAGATATGTCATCCCAGCTAATCTAGCATGTTAATGGAAAACATGTACAAACAAGGAAAGATTTGTTGAATGAACTTACTGCAGAATGAAAATTTAAGTTTACGAACGAAAATGTATAATTTTCCAAGATAAAATTACAAGACGTAAAAAGAGTGCACGACAGTAAACAGTACCAATAAATGTAAGTATAATAAATTACTAAAGTTAAATATTTTAAAGCCATGGAAAGCAGAAAAATTGTCAAACACTTCTATAGACAGCTTCGTTTCACTCTAGGAATCTAGGCTACTACTGATTGGTCATCAAGATGGAGATCTATTTTGCTAAACATAATTTATCGATTTTCTTAAATAACTTCTGTATTAAAATCTTTTTGGAAAATGTGGCAATATTGAGGCATAAAAGATATTTGTAACTGATTTTGGAGATCATAATATGTTAATCTTATATTGAACTTGTAATCATTCATGAAAGTTAACATATAAATCCCTTGCAATGATTCTGTATGACAAATTAATAAAAAAATTTCTTTACAGTACTACCTATGTCAAACAGTTTATCCTATGTCATGTCAAGGAGAAAATTTTTGTAATAGAACTTAAATGAATGTTATGGCTCGAAAACGGAAAAATAAAGAAAATTATCCAACAATACCCCTTACACTTACAGAAGGCTTTAATTTTCATTATCTTCCACGCCGATTATAATATCACATTAAATCATGTTCTGAAGCGTACTACGTTCTCAAATTGTGCGTGAACTCCTGAAGTTTTCACAAATGCCTCATGAATGCAGTTGCAAGTACCAGTTTTGTTTGTCGGCACACGTAACTTCAAGCACGTACTCACAGTTAGCTACTCTAAAACGTACCATGCGCAATTTAACAATTTTTCTGTTTTCCTTTCACCGATGCCCTTCAGATTCCTCTCTACCTGCACTTGAACGCTTTGCAGTGAGTCGCAATTACCCACTTTTTGAACAAATGTCTTAACGCGCATTACGTTTGTACGCTTACGAAAAGGACGCACACTGCAAATAATATTTCTATCAGTTAAAAAAATTTGGATTACGTATTGGAAAAACTGTGGCTAAAAACAACTTTTCCAGACTGTTGTATGAAGGGAAATTCCAACTCGTTTCGAAAAACACAATAATAGAAAGAGGCGTTGAAATTTGAACCATATATTTAGATAAATAAAATAATACGGTCACCATTTAAAGACCCGTAGGAAAAGAAATAATAATAGTAAAGCTCTGTGCGCCAGTTGCGTGGTTTGCGCATAGAGGCGATAATACATTACACAGGCCGGCCGGCGGTAAACCTTAGCGCTCCATCGATTTTGTCTCTCGCACGCACAGTCCCAGCAGACGGATATATAAATCTCAACGTTACGATATGTTACATGCTACCGTACAGCATGAGTGGCGGATCAGATCTACTTTGAAGAGCACTGCAGTTATGATACTGGTTCCTTCTATCTAAAAAGAAGCTTGGTTCACAACAATTCTGTCGTAGTGGGGTATAGGGTGAACCTACCCTAATTCGTCATACTAAGGCTTCGAACTCCAGTAACAAATATGTAGAACATTTAAATAGTGATATTATATGTAATAAAGTGGTAATTTACGGGCGAAACTACACGTCTGCTCTCTGTTTGTAACCTAGTGAACTCTGAATACAGATCCTTCCCATTTATGTGAAGCCCGCAAAGTGGTTCATCACGATATTAAGGTACGATATATGGTCAGTTTACCCTATATTTCTTATAATAATACTGATAGCCCAGCAACACAGTGGCTCGTTGCAAGCTACAATTTGTCATTGCATTCGTAGAAGGAATAATTGGGATAAAGAAGTTAATACGTGACAACTCCGTATCTATTGTACGCCGCCAACTCTCAATCCATAGCAAGTATGCGTTTTTCCTCCGTAGAGCTATACACAATACAACGAGGCTGATATAATGTAGTAAGATAAGACGTGTTTGCTACTGTGACACTGTCAGGGGCGTCATTTAAGGGGGGCAAGGGGGGTGAGGCAAATGCCCCCCTCGATTTAGAATTTTAAGTCTATACAATTTATTTTTGGAATTTTGTTATTTAAATAATGCTACCTTAAGTACATAAAACTAAAGTTTTATTAGTAACGTTTCTGATTTATACATGGTTAATTAATAAAAACGATGCAACAAGGTCACTGTCGCCGAAAAAAAAACATCTTGCCCTCCCTGGAGGTCAGCCAGGCAGAAACAAACTTTCGTTTGTAGGCCTACTGTGTGTGTAAACAACTATTACAGTCACTGTATTTGTTATTCAATTTTTTCGTAATTTTCACACAGATTGTGTTGTTACTTCCTTGTACGTTTGAGCATTTTTTTTCTTTGAATATGCATCACATTCCCTTTATATGTTCCCCCATTTGAGGTGAGCTGAAGTGAGGTGAGAGGATTTTAGGCCCTTTAACTAAGAGGTCTTAAGAGCCGAAGGGGGTGAAGTGAGACAAAAGAGACAACACAACCGCTTTTCCCAAGCTAGGATTCGAACCCAGGACATCTCGTGCCGTAGCCCCTTCTCAATACCGTGTATGCGTGGTATATAGGCTGTGCAGTAATTAGCTGTCGTAAATTGACTGTAGCAGACAGCGCAGACCCAGATATTTATTGTAAATGAAAACGTGTCCAGAAATGACACCCCATTGTTTAGCCTTTAACATGGCAGGGTGTCATTTCCGAGCACATGTTTACTAACAATAAAAGCCTGGTTTGTGGTGTCTACAACAAATTCTATTTACGACCGCTAGCTCCAGAACAACCTGCATATTCGTTTACAACGAGTAAAACTGGCTTCTGCACATTTTCTTTACTATATATTGTCTAATCAATTTTTTATTGTTTGTTCTACAGCGAATTAGCAACGTTCGCACGCATAACGAATGTTCCAAGAACATTTTGTTCGGACTGTCGTTAACACCGATTGAAAAAAAAAAAAGTTCTCAGATCACAACATCCGCCACGTTCCGCTCGTGTGAGAAGTTCCGGCTCTGGCCAACTCGTGTGACGTAATGGAGATGCAAGCACAGTGGGAATCTGACCCGGTGTTTGAGGGGCGCAGCCTACACGGGCAATAATTGACCTGCCCAGACACGCGTACGGCTTATTAGTGGCGAGCGCTTCGATCGAGAGCCCACAATTGTACCGAGCTAATCACCAACACCCACAGCCCAGAAGCTCAGATTGTCACCCCCCCTTACCATCCTTCCCCGTAGTTGCTTCCCTTAAGGGTGTCGCCTACCAGTGCGTTTCAGTCTGAAAAGTGACGGAGATATAAGGGCGACCTTGGAGCGCGCATCAAATACTGAATTTTAAAATGAAATTTAAAAAATTTCAACAATTAAAAAAAAAACACAAAACTACATATATTTGTTTTCATATGAGTCAAATTACACCATACAACATTGTTATATACTGTGAATTTTTTCGGCTTGGTATGTCAGTCGGTTTTAGTGGCGTGCATAAAACCGTAACGTGCAAATTTTGACGTTTACGACTCATAACGCAAAAACTATAAGAGATAAAAAAATTCCATAAGAGGATGATTTAGTCACTATTTATGTCTAAAATAAGAAAAAATATCTGGTTCAAATATAAAAAATAATAAAAGACTTTGAAAACAGGCGCTTAACTATCGTTTAAGATTCCCGGCGATCCTTTTTTTAACCAAAGGTCTTTAAGGGTGTTGGGTGTTTACGTGGCAAAAACGCATAATTTTATATTTGTACGACGTTGTGTTAGTTTTACAGACGTTACTTTTAACTACATTTTCCACTAGTGGCATTTTTTTTAGCTCTCATAGTATTCCTATAGCGGCAGGTCAAAGTCAAAATTTGCAAGTTACGGCAACATGCTAATAACAAAAACCAACTGACTTACGCTAACGAAATAATTTACACTGAAATTATATTGTATAGGTTATGTGCTAAAGTGTTTAAAATCACACAATGAAATTCCTTTGTATCAAAAGAACATTCTAAAAATAACAATTTTCTTTGCTTATGGTCATTTAAAAAAAAATACAAAGGAACTTCGTTCTGTGGTTTTAAATATTTCAGCACATGACCCATACTATATAATTTCAGTGTAAATTATATCATTCGAGTAAGTCATTTGGATTTTGTTATTATCATGTTCCCGTAACTTGCAAATTTTGACTTTGACATGCCGTTATGGGAAGACCATGAGAGCTAAAAAAATTTCACGAGTGGAAAATGTAGTCAAAGGTAACGTCTGTAAAACCAACACTATATCGTACAAATATAAAATTATGCAATTTTGAGGGGCGTGGAAAGGTACAATATAGAGCGGACGGCTGGAATACTGACTCGTCAATAAAATCTGAACTACTTGCCAAAATCCAATGACTTTTTTTGTCGAGTACATATTTTATCAGCGGACGTTTATTTACATAGCACTATGCGGTAGTATGCTTTACTTTCGAGTAAACAATTAAAAACTGTTTTTAGAAAAATAAGGGCTTGAAACAACACAATATACAAAAATGGCAAATTGTCATTTTTATAACTTTTAATATAATATCGAGGATTCTATAATAACAGAATTTACAAAATACTCACGTTTTCATTTGAAAATAATTTTACTATCCGAAAATTTCTGCGCGAGAAGTTTACGGATGTCAGTCAAATCACTAATTCGATATGCGCTTATACGAAAACTATGAAACCGAAAAATATTTGACTTGTGGGAAATACGTAATAATGCAGCATGTAAAGGTTGGAGAATGTTCGGTATTTAATTTTGTACGCTACAAAACTGGTAAAAAGTTCGTATTTGTTAGACGGCTGTAACTCTAAAAATACCATCCAGAATATCACAACAGAAAACTAGATAACTGCGTTGGTGTTTACTGTAAGCTACTCACAAATAAAACCATACGGTCTTAATATGACGTCACAACAAGACGTATTCAGTTCATGATTCACTGAAATTTTTTTGGCATTAAATGAATTAAAGTTTATACTGTATTTAATCTAATACATTAAGATTGCTGTTTTTATACAAAATATTTTTTTAAAAGTGCTCTCTTGATCGTGAACAACCTATGCTGTTTTTTCTCGGTGCTCCACTGAACACTTTGTTCCTCAGCAAAGTGTGAAGGCAACGTCGCAGTGTATTTATTCCCTGGTGTGTGTCGTCATAATGCTAGTGTCGCGCGACTGTTAGCCTGCTGATAACAGCTGCACATGTATGTTATCCCATTCACCGTTAAGCCTACCGTTAGAAACCTAATTACGTAACCTGTAACGTAATCCTATAAGTGTCTCGAGCAGTTATGAACTGGTCTTAGTATAAAAGGCCCGCCTAGGAACGTAATTGGCTATAGTAATAAAACAAATAAAATTAGCACGGAAAGTACTCAGCATATGTAACGTTTAGCGAAACAAAAAATTAAAGACTTAGGCTAAACGAAGGTTTGAGGTTTAAACCATTGTATCAGCCAAATGTTTGTTATAAATTTTTTTACAAGACCAATCATCAAATTTATTAATAGCAGACATGTGGCCTTCAATTTTAGGTACGGAAATGGCAGTTATATTGTCGACATAAAGGTCATTAGACTGTGATGCACAACTTAGTACAATGACAGGAGCTGTGAGAGGAGTCGGCCATGGCCTTTGTTAAGTAACCGTCCCAGCATTTACCTGGAGTGTAATCGGGAAACCACGGAAACCCGAAATCTGGAGAGCCACAGCCGGGGGTAGAACTCGGATCCTCCCGAATGCGAGTCCACCTTGTTCGGTTGGTAAATAAACAAAAAAAAACGTCAGAGAGTCACTAAATCATACTTCAGAACTGCCAAGGTCGAATGAAAACATTACAGCACTACAAAATAGAAAATTTCCCCTTTCTACATTTAGGACGAATCTTCACTATATAATAATCATATTCCGACTGTAACTTACAGCTAAAAATACACGACTATCTAAAAAATCTTAACATGGTGCACCTTCACAGGAATAGTGTTACGTATGAAATAAACATCGTCACACTTAGTAAACAGCACGAGTTATTGATGCCGAACTCAGTAATGGAGGTAAACAAATATTACAAACATATAGCTTGCTACAATACTTCATAGTACTATAAACAACGTTAGTTACATGGCAAAAATAAATAGTGAATTAGTTTTAAATCCTCAGAATAAGGGCATTTAAAATGACGGAATTAGACCTTTAATCTACTCTGATATGTTGGTTCATATATCTATAACATAAACCAGGAATTTTATCATTGCTGCTATTTGAATCGTTATGTAATATAATCTGGGGGAGTTATCAGTTTACGTAGTTGACAGAACCGAAAAATAACGTTACATTCTATTAGACAAGCTAATATCGAGTATTGTAGTAAATGACAAGATTTTTTAACTTTTTCTAGGATTCGAAATTTACTCCTCTTCATTCGCATAGTCTATAGACGCCCCTGTCAGTTGTCGAACTTTTACAACGTAAGAAACATTCTTTTAATTTGAACAATTAATATAAATTGAACACAGACGACATCTTCATAACAAAAAAATGTTCTAACATACGTTCTAAGCATACATGGTCCACTTCATGCCATTTAAAAGAACAATAACTGCATAATATTTCACATTTATTAGTTAAATTTGTTGATAGTAAGATATACTTACAAAAACCCACTCATACGACTGTCTCTGCCAGTTTCAGATTGTCGTGCACAATAGTTTTTAAGCATTCACGAAAAATGTTCTACTTTTCATGAATACTTGTTACTGAACTAAATTAACATAACTTACATAGAGCCCAAACTAATCTACGTGACGTTCACTTAGCATGAAAACATTTCAACAACGATGAACATATTAGTGCTAATAGAATTATAAAATCTTGTAGACCAAAACCATAATTATAGATTCCGTTGTGGGCACACTGCGCATTATGTCAATTTAGTTAGATTAGTAAAGAGTGGAATTCATGTCAAAGCAGACGCCAGTTTGTTGTCCAATAATATCAACGGCTGAATGTAATTAATGGCTTTAATGCATTGCGCTAGAGACTGATTCATTATATTTATCTCCCGTGTCTGATGGCGAAACAGACGAGGGATCCCTGATAATGTAGTTTAGTGAACAAACAAGTACGCCAACATTGCCGGCTACAGACTAATATTATTACCCGTTACTGCCTGCCGCGGTTCTCCTGGTTTACCAGTGGCCAAACAAACACAGGACGCTATAGTCTGTCTCACATAATAATTCAATTTTTAAACAGTTTTGAAGAATAATATGTGTACAAATTTCTACAGGAGAAATATCTTCATTTTGATGTATTGTACACTTTGAGAGCCAGTTGAGTGTGTTTGTGTGCAAAAATATTTTATGAGAGAGGGAAACACTGATTATTCCATGCCAACAGCTGTGAAACACACTGCTAACACAACTGTCAAAAAATGGAATTCTTACATGAGACGGGACTGTAGCAGGAAGCAGGATGTCAAGCGGCGGCTGTCGAAATTATGTGGCGTTCTTGAATTACTAAAAGACGGGGTGGGGGAGGAAGAAACGGAAATATCTGATTTTGGTTTAACAACGTTTTCCAAAACACTTTAGCTTGTTACTCCTATGTGACTGAATGACTGGACTTGACTAATTTTACACAGTTTAACTTTTTGCAACAAAAAAAAATGTTCATTAGTTGCGTAACAGAAATCTCATTGGTTCAGTCAAGTGGACGTGGTTATGCAAAAAGGGACCAAGCCATAGTTAACTAAAATTCCGATATTCAAGGTAAATGTTCTACTGTATCAATAAACTTTTCTTCATACCCCTTTTTAATCAGATATTACGGTTTAATGTTTTTTGTTTATCTAGGACATATTTTGGAGCTTCTCATTCTGCATGTTCTGACTATCTCAACGTTAATATATCTGTAGGCTGGTTTTATTTTGCTTAACTACAAGTATGATAAGTATTTCTTTTAAGACAAGAAATTCTATAGTTTCAACGAATAAGTTAGTTAGCAAAAATTTAGTTTCTTACATAATAAACTAAAACTATAGTATTTACTGTCTTGAAAAAATTTGCCAACATAGTAAAAAACCATTATTAAACAAAACTGCCAAACAGATTTGTGATACCTGTATTCATTTAGACTTGAAAAATAACTCTGGCAGAAACAGTAGACATAAGTGTGCATGACCTTAAATAACTTAGGATACGTGCATACCACACTGACGGTAACAAGAACAGCCAACTCTCCCGCGAAAAATCATTCTTCCTCGCAAACACGACTCTTGGAGGCAAACATACTTTATTTGCAGCAACTTATAAACCAATTTAATTACACGAAGTTATTTTCCGTAATAACTTATTTTAGGTCCTCGGTTTACGATAGCAGCAACAAGAAGATAAACTAAACGTAATTTAATCTAGCATGATTAAATATTCAAGCACTAAATATCACTAACAAACTACCAGAAACACGATTAGAGGGCTGTAATTATTCTAGCAGTCAAAAAACTTAACATTTTAATATCAAACAACTAAATAAGAAACTAACCCATTCATACAGAATTTAATATTTTATTATATCCTAATACTAATATAATATTAACATTAAATTTTACATAATTATTCTCCACAATTGTAATCAATACTATAGGATTATTTCGATAATTACTTACAAGAATTACAACAATTAGAAAACGTAGGTAGGATTAGAATCTCTTAGACAGGCGAGGTAAATTAAGACGGGGCAGTAAAAATTGAAGGGGGTTAGGGCGTGCCAAACAAAAGCAGCTTGCAAACTAAAACCGTCCTAAGCTTTATCTCAAACTGACTCATGTCCAGGGATTACTGTTATATTTCACGATTTTTTATTATGTTTCCTAAAACAGATAAGTAACCTATCGCTCTTAGATGCATATGAACGATAACATATTTCGTATTTCAACAAAATTTGCTGATAATGGGAGCATACATTCAAGCGTGTGTAATTAGCATACATAAGAAAGATAGCGTTATTTACTATCTTCCAATGCATACCAGATAATATTGAAGTAATTTACTATCTAATAATGTATGAAGGTGTAGTAGACTTAACGTTTAAAGCATGAAAAGGCAAAAATGTTGATACGCTGTTATGAATGCTTGAAGAGGAAAGAATACTATAAATTAAAGATGGCCGCACGAACATTATTGCAGCGTGGTAGGAGAAAGTTTTCATAACATAGACTACTAAAGGTGCGTTTTATATGGTTATCTGCGAAAAGAAAGCACATTTAAAACTAGGCTTCTCTGTTTTTGTTTATACCATGCTTATAAACGCAGTTTCGGAGCACCTCAAAATTAAAAAAAAAAAAAAAAAAAAAAAAAAACGTTTTTTCAGACTGCTGTCACGTAAATAAACACCAACCGGAATCGTAAAATGAAATTAGAGAAGCATGCCCTGGACATTACTTTACACTTTCCATAACAATAATATGGTCACCACCAGGGGCGTCATTTAGGCAGTGCTGGGGGGGGGGAGGGGGGGGAGCAAATCCCTTCCCCCTAGATTTAGAATTTATTTTTTATATTTTGTTATTTAAATAATGCTAACTTAAGCACATAGAACTGAAGTTTTATTATTAAAGTTTCTAATTTATACATGCTTAATTAATAAAAAAAGATGCAACAAGGTCACTGTCACCGAAAAAAAAATCTTGCCTCCCTCCCCCCCACAAGAAAAACCTGAAATGACGCCGCTGGTCACCACAAAGTCCAATAGGAAAAAGCCAACGACGGAAACACTGACGCCGTTTACGCGTCCCGCGCATAAGGGCGATACAGTTGTTGACACACGAGACTGACTAGACCTTATAGCCTGCCAGTTTCCGTGCCTCAGACGCTGCATCCAGTGCTTGTTGCGTACGGCTTTTAAAGATTAGTACTTGTCTTCAACATCTTCTGACTGTGATAAACTAAAAGTGTTATTCTTTCTAAACGGCACAACTGTATGGCCTGCATTTTTACAGTAAAACATGGGTTTTCAGTGTTTATACGTGCAAAGTATGTGCAGGTTGTTAAGTTTTTACACAATCTTAATCTATCAAGTAGGCTAAAACTGTGGTGTCAAGGTGGATCAGTTTATTATCTTCTGTCGGAAATTTCCGCAATGAACACAAAATCAGTTTGCTAAATCTATGGTCATGAGTACACTTAATTTTTGGTGTTATGTAAATTAAAAGTATTACTAACGGATTTTAAAAGAAATAACTCCCACCTTTTATTGCTAGTTATGTAGCCAATCAATCTTGTCTTCACTACTACGAATACAGTTCAGTTAATGAACTTTAATTCTATTTGTAAGCAGCCCTGATATTCTAGCAATGGTCCTATTTTTCAAACAAGTAAAACATTTAAGTTCAAACGTTATTAGCTTAAGGCCTCGCTCTTTAGTTTTGCAGGGGTTTAAAAAAATTTTTTTTAACGCAAATTAACACATATATAAAAAATTCATTCTTATATTTTTAACACTTATATATCATCGTTTGTGTCTGAAATTTTCTGTTGCAATACACCAAACGGAGTTTTAGATATTTGTCCCCTGAAATATCACATATTTTGTTGTCAAAATAAGCCAAAATGAAGCAAAATAATTTTTTGCTAGCAAAAGGCACATTATTGTAAAGAAAAACGCTCTGGCAAAATTATGTATCGTATGGCTGTACACAGTCTCAAATTTTTTCGTAGCATTTGGTTAAAAATTGAGTTATATGCAATAGTTTGAAATAAATGAAAGACAATGGCCTTAGCTGCGGTGTAGTGTACAACACGTCAATGTATTTAAATATATCACTCTTGGTCCTATTACTTGCCTATAGACTACTCACAACCTCATTTGGCATAACACAAACACCTGTCAAGTCTTCTGTAGTACTACTCGACCACGACAACTAGTCCCGCGGAAAAAATGCGAACTATCGCTGTGTTGTCCTTGACGACCGCGCGCAACTGGTGTGGCGCACCACAGCACCGGCCATAATACTGTGGCACAGGCAGCTGGCACGGTTTTCGCCGCGCTACGTCTCCACTGACAGTGTGCCATGAACTCATGACAGGCGCAGTACATTTCCCCTCCCTGTGACGTGTCTAACTACTACTAGCGCCACCGCGTCTTCCCCTCACGGGAGGACTAGTTGTCTTTTTTTTTAGTCGAACGCTATTCTGCTTTTGTTCGTTACCTTTGAAGCTCGGTTTCAGTCGCAATATTGGACTAGTTTATTTTTGCCTTTTGTGAAATTCTGAGAAGAATACTGTGGAATTTGCAATTATACCGCAAATTGTTTTACTCTGCATTACAGTACAAACATGGCGGTTGTACTGTCAACAAGTATTTCGGAAACAACCAGTCATACAAATTTTAAAAAATGGTTGTACTAATTGGGGCCTAAATATAAATAGAAAATTCAACTGTTATGCTTAAACTGTAGCGCAAATTCCACATTTTCTTCTCAGAATTCTATAAAATCTACAAATAAAATAATCCAATATGGTGACTATAAACCTAGCCGTAAACGAGATGAAAACTATTTTTTTTTTTTTACGTTTTATTTTTAATGTACGATATAAACAGGCTGCTTATTGTGAACATTATTGAGTTACTATGTGAAAACAGGAGTAAGTAGCGCCGATAAACGTGTTCTATTTTTAAGCAGTTCGATGAAGAAAGAAATAACATAGGTTGAGTAGGCCTATTTGTAATTTAATATTTAATCTGTACTTACGAATTTTGCCATTTCGTTACTAAGCGGCCCCACAACGAACGTTTTTAGTGGTAAAAGGTTTACCCTGCTCTCACAAAGTAACTCGAGCTTATTGTTACTATGCTAAGATAATTGTAAATTTCATAGACAATTTAACACACAATACTGAAGTAAAGTGCTTTTTATACGTTATTTTCCTAGGGAGGAATAGAAAATATACTCGAAAACCTGGAGCAAGGTCTATAGATGCGGCTTTTAACCATCGTAAATGTTACGCGCAGTCAAGACGAGACTGAATGAATGGCGTGTAGTTTACGTAAATTAATCATCTCCACAGCGAAGCCACGGCAGTGAACCGAACACCAGAAGAGGCGCTAACTCCACAGACGGTCGAGAATCACGGAGTCAAAAAGAATGCCACTGCTTCGCATTTTCGAGTACTATTGTTTGGTTAACGAATTGTCTACGCGCTGACTAAATGGCAACGTGAAGTGCTCACGATTATATGGGGCGTGATTCCGTGAAACGAGTAGCTGCCTTAAGGCGGCCGCCTAGTGGTGCGCGAAATCAGCATGTCGGCACTCGGGATAACAGTTTTTTTTTTTTTTTTAGAAAACTAATCGGTTTATCCATCATGGGTGAGTGCAGTTTCCTCTTACGAAACAATTTTAGCTGGCGTAGTTTTCTCATAATGGTGCGTCAAAATAAAAATTTGCATGGTCTGCTGCCATGCAATTAGTGAAAACCAATTGACTTACGTATGTGAAATAATTGGCAGTGAAATAACATACTATGGGCTACGTAGGCCTAATAACACACATGAAAAAATCCCGCGAACTATTTTTGTATTTTAAACAAATTGCTGAATTTGCTGCTTTTTTTCTGTAGTTTTGCGATTTTTTTCTAATTCAAAATATTACGTTGTGGGTTTTTAAATGTTTTATTGCATAGCTCATGGGATGAAAGCACACAGTGAATTATTTTATTCAAGTAGGTAAGTTGGTTTTCACTATTTGCATGGCAGCATAACAAGCAAATTTTAACTTTGTCACTCTGTTACGAGAAAACTACGAGATCTAAAATTGTTTCGTAAGAGTAAAATTTACTCACAGGTATCGTCCACAAAACTAACAATATTTCATAAAAAACTAAAATTACGATTTTATCGCACTTGAACACCCTTAACAGCTTGCAACCGAAACAAATGCATCGTCACAGATCGCGAATATTTCCTATTATTACTTAAGGCCTTACTAGGTGGATTTTTTTACTTTGGTGCAAAACCTTAAAACGTTTTTTAGGTAATGCTTACAAAAAATTCAAAGTTAAGAACATTTGTACGAAGCACAATTGAAGAGCATGGGGAGAGACAACGGTAACCAAAATGTGATCACAACTGAGTTATGCACTTTTAAAGATAAGGTACAATTCCACAAAGAAATTTAGGGCCTATTTAAAATCACCACTGCCTATAAATTATGTTTTTAGATACTATAGTATACAGCCAATGTAAAATAAGCTACTACACAATAATAATAAAAATATATACAGGACTACTTAATCGGTGGAATATTGTACGAAATCATGGTCTGCTATACAATCATTAGTGCACTGTGCTGCCGTCTGTGGTCATATTGCTTAATCTCTTATATCGAAGTGTACAGTATGATATTACCGTTTTGTTCCTGCATAGTACTTAAATATTTAAAAATTGTGGGTTCCCGTTATATTTCCCATACCTTTCAATTATATAGAGGCGTTCTGCAAAATAATGCACAGGTAATAATAATAAATTTAAAATATATTTTGTTTGATTCTGGCTTATTTTCATAACAAAGATGGTGGCATTTGGATGCAAAACTCTGAAAAATATGTTTATTGTTACAAAAAAGCTAGGTACATATTTGTGACAAAACAATGTACGAATTCTCCAATATGAAAATTATATTTTTTAAAATAATATTTTCGAAATCACTGTAAAACGACAGAGCGTGGCCTTAAGGCACCTGCCTACCTGAAAACAGTAGCGTGAGCAAGGATTGGGACTTACATATTAAATTATATTCGGCAGTGCTCAGTTACTTATAACGATTTCGCTTTCAGACAAAATTTTCAGCACTGAGAAGAGGAGAATATTTTTGCACGCATAAAAATATATGAAAAAAATGTAAGAGATGTTTTGGACGGTTTTTTTTATTAAGAAAATGTGTTATTTGTTTTTAGTTTCATTATATTTTTTAAAAAAAATCCTAAACGATGCTATAGTAATGTGAGTCGCACCGAAGTAAACATAAAAAGTCTGCACATCATAAATATAGGTGTAAATCTCTGCATTTGTACTCGGCAGGTATTTGAGATAGGCAGTGCCCTTAACGCCTTAATTCAGACCCGTCGTTTCCGACTGTCGTTTTTTTCTCTTTGTCTCAATAAGACCAAGACAAGTGACGGAAGAAACGAATTGCAGAAAACAAAATTTTAGCAGGGTGGTAAACAGTGATATCTTTATAATGAGTGTGTTTACACTAATATCCCTAGTGAATTATAAACATAAAATATAGGGCCACTAATTTCCCTGTTTTAGTGCCCAGGTAAAAGTGTAATTTCGAAATCGCTGTCCTGTGAACTGAAATATTTTCAAGCGTATAAACACTCGAATAACTAAGTCTATGTCTAAATAAAATACTTCAAGAATTTCTTTAGACTTTAAAAAACGTGTTGTAAAATTACAAAGTATTTCTTTGCAGATGAACAAACTTTTGCAAATTTTCGAAAATCTTTTTTTGTAAAATTATTTGCCTGTAAATGTACAAGAATAATTTTTGTAAAAAAAATTTAGAAAAAATTTGTAGATTACCAAAATCATAGTTTTGCCGGAAATTAAACAGCTGTACATAATTCACATCATCTAGAAAGCATTGTTTTGTAAATAAATAAATAAATAAATATATATATATATATAATGACTGTATGCGCCAAAATTAAAAAAATTGTTACAGCACTGAAATGTACACTGAATGTATACAAATACAAAAAACCAAGTATAGGCGGTTCGGTGTAAAGTGAGCACTCAGAAAAACCCTGCTAAAGTTCTACTTTCAGGTAATTCGTATCTTTCCGCGGGTAACAGCTGACGCCTGGAAATATCTATCCCCTCTGGACACATCACTTGATGTTTGCGCGTGTAAGATAAAATGTACTGTCAGTATGAATCGATACAGTTTGATAAAAAATTACTAATTATTATATACAATACAATTATGTCGATTTCGATTGGTTTTGTTTCAGTTTCGTTGAATTTAAATAGGAAAATACAGGGAACTATATTACGTAATTTCGCTGCCAACCAAACAAGCAGTAAGGAGACTATGTGTCATGTTTTATTATATACAGTAACGGCTAGTGATATTTTTCAAAGGTAAAATTTTTAATGCTCACTTTATCCCGAACGACCTATAGCATGAACGTCAAGGTGGTCTTAGGAATAAGATGCGAGGTTTCAAAGCGCGAGGATACAAGTTAGATTTTGGATACCTCCACGAACTTCATTATTTTTATATAATCCCGTGTAACATTTATTTCTTCAAGAGTTATTTAATACGTAGGTTTAGTGTGTAAATAACTAAAATGAGTACATAAAATTCAATTCTTTTCCTTACTTCAAGTAGGCTACAAATACAAGTCCACAACTTGCGATTTTATAAAAGATAAACTTTACTTTACATGAGCAATTATTGTATTCTACAAGGAATTTCTTTGGTATAGGTGGTTCGGGATAAAGTGAGCACTCAAAAAGGCCCTGCTAAAGTTATATTTTCTGCCAATTTGTATATTTCCGCGCGTAACGGCTAACGACAGGAAATGTATAATCTCTCTGAACACGTGCACTTGATGTTTGCACGTGTAAGATAAATTGTGCCGTTAGTATGAATCGATACAGTTTAATAAAATAAAATATTAATTATATAAAATACAAATATTTCGGTTTCGGTTTATTTTGTGCTGGTATTGCTATATATAGGCTGAATAGACAAATACGCGGAACTATACTGCGTAATTTCGCTGCCAACTATACAAACAGTAAAGCAACTATAATTAATGTTGAATACTATGCAGTAACGGATAGTGATTTTTTTCTAAGGTTAAGTTTGTAATGCTCTCTGTATCCCGAACGAACTATAACTGGTTTTTAAGGATTTTCCTTTAAAAAACAAAAAAAAAATATTTACACACTGACGCATGGACACTGGTATAGGCTACATTAGTATTTATATTTAATGACGCAAGTAGACAGTGTTAACTTGATCGTGTATCGTGAAAAATGTTTGTGCCAACATAACCTTGAAAACACTGTAATTTCTTGTAACATGTATGACACTACGTAACTGTATGCAGACAAATAAAAGGCATCAAATATTACAATAGCGGGATTCCTATTGACTCAGTCCAATTGGGTGACAGCTTCGCGTACAAGCGATAGCCAATAATCTTTTGATAAGCTGAACGTACGTCGAAACCCAGCAAACTGTCAAATTTTCCCGAGATAAACCATCATTAGAGGTACGTCAATTTCGCGGATTCATCTGGTAGTAGCCTAGATTGCTCAGTCCTGTACACGCTCTGGATACAGTTGATTATTCATTGGCTTACAACATTACAAGCGATAGCTCTATGAAGCATTTCCTTATTTACTACTGGCTTGCAGTTGTTAAATGCGTTTCGTGACAGCCGCCGGCTAATCACACACGTGATTATGAAGTATGTATTTTTGGCGTTCAACCTGACCTGGAACGTATTTGCGAAATTGACGTACCTCTAGCTATCATATCTTTAACTATAATTAAACGAATATCTACGGAAAAAAGAAACACACAAAATGAAAAATAATTTGCGAGGGCATGGTATATAATTCAGCACTAAAATCATCTGTTTAAAATACGATTTCTCTAACCCTACCTTAAAAACCAGGTTTTATCAACTATCTGAGCGAAAAAAAAAATACTAAGTAACTTATTTCCAAAAAACATCCTCTGACGCAGAAATCTCGTATTTTAAATAGCTGCGTAAGATATCCGCTTAACAAATGCATTATTCTGGGTAAACAAATGTTTGCTCATAAAGTTGGCAAATATCACTATCTAGGACACTAGTTTCACCATGATGACTTTCAAAAACGTGTAGAATTCAAGTGGAAATGTCAGCGTTTATTTATCTACTCTTGAACACACTTGTTTCAGAGCTGCTATGCAAACCCTATTAAGGCGTGGTTAATTCTTCGCTGAACAATGTTCTACGGCTTTCTGTATGTAAATGCAGCTTGTAATTACAACGGCCATGTTTCAACTTGGCCCACGCAGCAGCTCGCCTACGCTGCTGTTATCTACACAAAAATTAAAAGCAAACGAACCAAGTTTCAAATTCGCTGTATTCCACGGTTTTCTTCCGTAAGTGCTTGGTGTGGTGAGCAGCGGAGGATTTAAAACATATTTGGGCGGAGGGGGGAGCTATTTGATTTCACGGATTGTAAAAATACCAGCCATCTCTATAGTGTGGTTGTTTACCGTTACAGAACATTAAAAATAACATCCATACAGTAGGACACATTAAATGTACTTGGATCATTACAAAGCAAAACTCAGGTTTCCCTGACGCGACTGGATATACTTTGGCTACATAATGTTCAACACGATTCCTTTTTTTTTTGGGGGGGGGGGGGGCTTCAGCCCGGTAGC
>PNEQ01124546.1:0-11135 GCA_003012365.1 Medauroidea extradentata | reverse complement strand
TACACGGCATGTTCCAGACAGGATGTAGGTCAATTTATTACAGCTTTAATATTCTGTCATGCTAATTAAACAGTGTTGCCTGGTTTCACATAGGGTCTAAGTGAGAAATTGGTATACGGAAACACATGCTAATGAAATTGCATTTGGAGAAGCCAGTTTTGAAGATGCGTACTTCAAACAAACACCAATATGAGAGAAATGTTACTGTGAATCACTGTCCATAGCAAAATATATTAATTTGCTTTTTACTTTTTACATCGTGTTGTTAAACTTTCAAAATGTTCCATGCATTGAACTAGCTGTAAGCTTGCCTTCGAACAATACTATGCTACTTCAAGAGGTGACTTTATAATTTAACTCGGGGAAAATACGTATAGACTGTTCACGATAATTATTCTGCGAGCCATTTTGCCTTCTTTGGTATTTTTTACATGAAAACTTCCCTGAAACCAAAAACCCGTGTAAATGTTTCACCACTCTTAAAACTCAACATCTTTGACTCCAATATAATATAGTTTTTGGATATTATAAGTGTTGGTGGGAGCTCAGTTTAAAGTAAAATGACTATAGCCAAGTTCAACGCACTGTTGTACATGAGTTTCGTACATAGGCCTGTCCGAATTTTGAAGTTCTTCAGACTGATAAGGCTGTTAGGAAAATTTCGAAACATTGTCTCAAATGTTGGCGGTGTTGACATTACGTACGCGCCTGGAGTGTTAATTTTTCTTCTTACAAATCTGCATACTTGGCGCACGCGGAAAAGTTTCGTAATTAAAGTATACCTTAACACAACACTGCAACGCACTTGAATCCCGCAGCAGGCAGCCACCTTAGGTACATTAAAGTTCACGCATTCATTGACTGTGTCGCCTCTTTTGTTAAAATTTCTAATATTCATTTAATAAATTAAAAATATTAAGTATAATGGGCAATGTATATTAATAGAAAGATTACATTTTACGATTATGTGCGTATTTATGGACTAAATTGGTACTTTGAATTATTTAGTCTGTATTATACGTTGAGAGGTAATTATTAAATTAAATTTTGAATTAGATTAATAATTTCATAATTACGCCTTAATAATACAAATACAATGTGCGCAACGAAAGGTTGGTAATATAATTGGCTTAGTTCCTATTGAAATACTTTCAAACATGTGCGGCCAAATTTGGAGTAAGTAAGGAATAAAGAAAAATTCAGCATGCTTAGTGACACAGATATTTGTGCCTAATTCCCCTCCTCCCTTCCCCCCAGGTAAAAGCATGGAAACGGGGAAGGCGATAAGTTGATTATAACACGTTCGTCACGCCTCTAGGCGCGGAGTACTGAACTAGCGTGCAGGGAATTCGTAGGAAATGTGTTGTGACTCTGCAATTTTGTGTAAAGTATGGGTTAAAGTGCAGAACAGGTTTGTATCAGATTGAAACCACAAAATCCATAAAAATTGAAAACCGTAATTTTATAATTTTTAGTGCGATAATTTACAGTAATCTATAACAGAATTTTAAAAATATTCGCGTTTTAATTTAAAATAATTTATCGTACTAAAAAATATAACACAGTTATCCATCTCTGCGGCTTCTGTGGTTTCAATCCCTTGTTTTTCTAAATATGTTTTTATTTTTTTTTCTCGAAATCAAATCATACTACCTCACAGTGTTACATAAATAAACGTCTGCTAATACAATATCTACTCGGCAAAATTTCTCACCGAATTGTGATGAGTAGTTTAGATTTTATCAACAATTGAGTATTCCAGTCGTTAGCTCGACATCTTACCTTTCCATGCACCTTAAATGTTACCTTTATGAGTTCAGGACTGAATGTTTTGTTATCCAAATCCTGATAAAGGTAATGACGAACCGTCTCAGTGTAATCTCGCCTGAATTCCGTTCACTCTTTCCCGAGTTCTGAAGTAAACAAATAATATATCGTTGCACCACGCCAGCTTCTAATTGGCTCAATTCGTGCAGTGTGCCAACGTACTATTTCCAACCGACAAAATTGTACAGTCAGTACCATACAAAACAACAACGCACTGCTAATAATAAGAATATTGCGTGAAAATTTCGTGTATGATATCGGCATACAAAGGAGAAAATTACATAAAAACTTGAAAAAAAAAAAAAACTTATTTCCTGTACAAATACAGTATGTTTCAACATTCAATTGCATTTATCAAGTCATGACTGACGATCGTATTTAAAAATTCTGGTAGGAACGTAACGTAAATTTGGTACCTACTCTATACAGGAAAAATAAACGAGTGATGAAACTTATCCGTAAAGTCCTCTTGAATTATTTTCTACTTCTATTTTTGGAAAAAAAAAATCGCATTTAGTTTATTACCAAATAATCAGTCGATAATTCTCACCACGTTTTCTTTTGTAACTATAAAAATTGTGACATTTTTATTTGGGTTATATAAACATTACAGTAAGTTTGTTTAGTAATGTAGACATATTCTCGTCTGAAAAAATTATGCAATACAATTTCACTTATCACGTCCAACGTCACATAACCTAATCCGCTAGTCTATTGACCGTGTATACGTTACCGACGCGAGAAGGACGGAACGAAAGAGAACATGACATTTTGGTGTGGACGAATCGAAACGGAAAATGGATGTACGAAAATAAAACATTTACAGTAGCTACAACACTGACGTGTTAATGTCCAAAAATACGCTGTAAAATAAATTAGAATAGTTTGTGATACTTGCATAACAGTCCCGACTTTTTTTACAGTAGTATTTTATTATTGAACTAAACTTTTGGTATTTTCACAAACAATTATGAGAGTATCGTACAGCCCTAAATATTGGCAAGTGTACCAATAAACTCGTACGTTTAACAGTGCGTCAGATAACTTGTGAAACTGCACGGACGTGTCATCCGCTAATTAATCATAATAACAAATGTATAGTTCCGTATATTGTGATTGTAACGTGTGTTATTATCATATATTTACTAATAAAACTTTCTTCTTAGGCGATGGACTGGTAAATTTACCACGACAGATAACACAGACCTATTTCTTGTGCAAGACTTCAGTACAGGGCAGTTGGCAGCCAATGAACATGTTTGTTTATTATCTACTTTGTATATTTTAAAATTCAGGCAAGAGTGAACAGAGAATAGTAGCGCCGGAGTGTTCCACCCCCCCCCCCCTAATCAATTTTCCTCCAAGTCATCAACTTACAGATAATACATGGAAATGGTATAAAAAAAGTGTCTCTTTCTAGGTTACTTTTATGGACAATAGGAGCGAGAGAGTATGAATTTAATCCCAGTATGTTCTGAAAATAGCACACAGTATATCTGTGACGTCATATCAAGCGACAACACAGTGTTGTTTACCGTACTAATATTTCCACAGATCGCCCCACATCGCTCACATTCTGCAGCAACAACGAGAAATCAACAACCTGAGAAGACGTGAAATAAAACCTTGCGGAAATGTTTTAATAAAGTCAATGGAACTGTGCCAATAAAAATCGAAAGTTTATTCGGGTGTTAAACTTTATTAAACAGACCTAGGTCAACCGACAGTATTTTCAAAATCTCATTGTGTTCCATCTATATAGGCCTACACCCTATCGTTACGCTGCACAAAAAAACTATCGAGATACCTAAATCGCTAGTTCGTATTCGTCCCGCTTATATTCCTCGGTATTTTTAATTTTAACGGAAGCATAATTAACATAACAGAACGATTAAGTTTGTTATAAATATTTGTACGTATTTCTATAGATACAATACATGTTTGTAAATTAATAAAATTAATGCAATAACTTAAACAAGAAGCATGACGCTGCATAATATCATAAAAGGAAATATTACCTTGGAGCAACTTAACTATAACTGAACAACCCACACAGCCTATATAAAAACATTTCGAATGATATGCACAACTAGAACGCACTTATTCCAATAGTAAACGATAAATGCAACGTATAAAAATGTTTACGACAAAACGTTCATCACAATACGCGAAACAAAAATTATAATTTTTAATTAAGCGTAAAATATTTTTGTAAACAAACGAATTATTGAAGAGAGAATCGAAAACCGTTTACAGTTTCCTTGTTACAACGGACCTGTCTACGCAATTACGACAGTTGTAACTAATGTTTCTGTAAATAAACACTACAGCAGCAGAGCCAACTTGAAGATTGCTATAGGTGGTTCACTTTAAAATGAGCACTTCCCGACACTTATAATGATTTAAAAATGTATTTATTGGGGCTAAAGAAGTAAAGTTTTGAGAGTTGTAAAATACTTAACACTAGTTTTTAGTTACACGGGAGTTTCGTCTTTAAAATAGTCAAGATAGAAGCATAATCGCTCACAGAAAGTTGTAAGCAGTTTAAACTTAACAGCGTCTAGTTCTCAGGAATCTTCCAGTGTACAACGAATTACACTATTACATAAAATATATTTATGAAGTTTAAGATCTATTTGAAATACTTTATCCTGTACATTAATTTAGATTAGTTGTTAATTTTAAAGTACAGTCCATAAACCATGCAATTTTTAACATTATCCTACATTAAACATTACATGAGTACCGCACGCACACTTAACATGGGCGTCATTAGCGGTTGATAAAAAAGGAAGAGAGAGCCGTTCCCCTCAATAATTTGAATTTATAATTACTAACACGATTTTTTTTCTAAATGTACTGTTTAATTTCATATTCTTACCGTATGAGTAGATATAATGGTTTATCGCGGGAAAACTTGACTGTTTGCTGTATTTCGACACACGTTCAGTTTACCAGAAGATTACTGGCTTTAATATGTACTTGGAGCTGTTACCCTGTTTGACTGAGCCAATAAGGATCCCGTAATATTTGATGCCAGTTATTGGCCTCATGACAGCTACGTTGTGTCAGAAGTATATCACCGAAACATATACGTTGCAAGAAACTACAGTGTTTTCACGGGATATGTTGGTACAAAACATTTCCGCGATATGCCATCATCTCTATATATGGGTTATGTATCGACTATTATAAGTTTGTTTTATGATAACGGGATTCACTGTCATAAAAACATGAAGTAATTTAACTGTACGCGAAATGTCGATCACAAAGCTCATGCACTGAGCAAGCGGGGAGGGAAGGATGGGGACTCACCAGCATCCTCGTCGAAGATGTCGCCGTCAGCAGTCTCTGTGGCTACGTCGACGCGCTGCTGGCGGCACTGGTAGTAGCCGTGGTGGTTGACGACGTCCTTGTACCCCTCCGGCGGGCTCAGCGTCACCTGGTCGATGAACTCGATCGGAGGCTCGAACGTGCATGCCTCTGGGAAGTTAAGATCGAACCCGCGACCTCTCGCGGCGGCCGCCTGCCGCTGCGCCGCCCCCAGGCTGCACGTGCACACCTCCTCCTCGTCCTCGTCACCGTCGTCGTCACCACACTCGCCGTCGTACTCGTCATCTTCCTCCTTGATCAGGATCACGTAGTCGGCGTCGAAGAACTTGTTGAGCGACTCGTCAAAGTGCACGCGGTGCTTCTTCTTCGCGGGGGCGGCGGCAGGTGCCGCGGGGTTGACGTTCGTCGCTGTCGTCGTCGTGTTCGTCGCCGGGGTCGCGCTCGCCGCGGACTTGCTCGCCTTCTTGCTGCCCGTCCTCTTCAGGACGGACTTGAGGATCGACCTCGCCGTCGAGTGGTGCTGCACCTGACCGTGTTCCTCCGCGCACACCCCGCCGTTCGCCATGGCCGCCCCCTTGCGGTCCTCGGGTGCGCCACCCCCGTCGTCGGACCCGGCGGAACGCTTGTGTCGCATCACTCCCTCCCGCTCCGGGCCGCTGCAGGTCAGCCCCACGACGGCTGGGGGCCCGCTCAGCCGGAGGGACAGCTCGCGAAGCGCGCGCACCTGCGCCGTGTGGCAGCACCACGCATAGCCGCCACCTTCCCCGTCGGCGGCCGGCTCGCAACTGGCGGTCGATACCGCCTGGCGGCGTGGGCGCGCGTCGTCGCCCGGACCGCCGCAAGTGGCGCCCGCTCGCGCAGGCCCTCCCTCTGCCCCCTCCTCCTCGTCCACGGCGTGCTGCTGGTCGCGGTCTCGGCTGGCAGCGCTTCCGCCCTCGTCCTCGTCCTCGTCCTCTGAGGACGACGTGCCTGCTAGGGGTGCCCTCGGGCTCAGAGACTCGCCGGACGATTCCGAGCACCACTCCAGACACGCGAACACGTCGTCGGGGATGTCGGACATGCCGCACTCGGCCGCCTCCGTGTCTTCCCCGCGCAGCAGCGGGTCATCCTCGCATTCTGCCTCAGAGTCCGCGCACTCACCTTCGACAACAGCCACCGAGCCCGTCGCATGGTCGCAGCCCGCATCTATACACTCCTCAACACCGCTGTTGTCGCATGCTTCCACGTGTGTCCTGCTCTGGATGGCAGCTTTCTTCTTCTTCCACACGTACTGGGCAGTGCTGGCTTCCATGACGGCAGTCCTCCAACCTGCAACAAGCCCGGTGTGCGCACTTATTATCTTCCCTGCCCACTGACAAATCACACACGACCTTATAAACGTGTCGTAAAACACACAAATTGGTTTGGTAGCTAATACACTAATTACTACTTCCTTAGATAATGGTCGATCATGTTTCTACAGAAATAAATAAAAAAACACTGTTCAAGTTTAATATTTAAACAATTTAATTACTAACACTTAATTTAAAAGTATAATCTAATTAAACAGTTAACGGAATAATATTTCGTGGCAAACAAGCACTTTCAAAAGAACTTATAAAACATATTTTACTTTTCCTAAAAATTAATGCCAATTTAGTAATTTTTCCCGACAGAATTGAAATTTCTTCTTCTTCATAAGACAATAATGCTACAGACTAGCTGCAGGAGGCTAGTTTGACCCATTTTTTGCTAATGTATCGTTCACAACCGAAACATCTGCAAGGCTTAGGGTCTGTATTTCCAACTCCAGATAAAATATCTTAATTAATTAATCCCCCGAATACGCTATTCGGAGGTAATCAAACCCTAGTATATTACAACCTCTGAGCAATCAAGTAGTTATTCGTCACTTATTCCGTAGTGATTGGTTAATAATTAGCTTCGCGCGGTTGATGAAATTCAGTAGAAACGAAATTGTCTAGAAAGAAAAAATGTGAACATCGCAGATATTGTATATTTACGCTAATGTACAATTTGAGACGGGCAGTAAGTGAATTATCAAATCGTATTGATGTAATACCAAACACGATGATATATAACTGCAATATAAATAAAACAATTGTTAAAATACACGATATGCGTTTAAATTGTTATTTAAAATACATCAACACTAAATTTTTAATTTAATAGCATGCAAAAACTAAACATGAGATATTTTAAAATATATAAATGAAATGTATAAAACTCGTTTGTAAAAACTAATTACGAAGATTTTTAAAATAAGTAAATAACATGTAGAATAAAACACCGTGTTTTTTTCTTTTTCTTTTTTATTTAGTTATGTTATAGTCGACCTTGCTAACTTTATATTTTCAGTCTCAAAAGGTCGGAAAATTTGCATCAATATCAGATCTGATTTTAAATTACCATACGTAACAAATTTGTAAAACTTAATTTGATGTTTACTGGGCGTAAATAAATAATTGTTTAAAAACGGAACAATGAAAACCGCTTTCCAGTATTTAAAGAATTTGTTTGCATAATATTTAATTTTTAAACGGATTCAAACATTTTGCCTACGGTTTGTTCGAAGCAGTTAATTTCAAATAAACTTGTATGTACTGACCACGGCCGTAGAAGAACAGGTCTGGACACTCGCCTGGATATTTGACCCCCTTGTTGTTTGGCTGTAGTTCACCAAGTTACCGAGAATATTGTGTTTTATTGGCGCTGATGTTACGGCGGTCGGACTAAACTCCGCCCACTTCCTTTCCGCTGAGATAAACAATTTATCAAAACGTATTTTTTTATCAATTTATGAAATACTTTCTTCATTCACAAATTTAAGAAAAGGCTCCAGCAATCTTTATTTACTTTATAAATTTAACAATGGAAAAAAGTGGACGGAGTTTGAGTCCGACCGCCCGGATTACAGCGCCAAACTGTACGACATTCTCGGTAACTTGACGAACTACAGTCAAACAACAAGGGTGTCAAGCAAAATACATTGGTAGATAGGCGAGTGTCCAGACCTGTTCTTCTACGGCCGTGGTACTGACATATCCATTCAGTTAAAAAGAAAAAATCTACAAATACGATCGATCGATGTTCGTGTTCACAGGCATTGAAGAAAGGTGGAAATTTCATAGCAATTTACGTACAAATTTAAAATTAAAGAACTTTTTAAATTACTGTCTAACTCTAGAGTTCAAGAAAAGTATTAAATATAGGCAATGTGCGTACCTCAAAATTGCATTATTTGCAATAAATATTGGTAACCTTCCATTTCACATGTATCATAACCGCAACATGCCTCTGAATTGAAAAATTGCTCACCGCCATTTTAAACCTTATTTGCTGAGCACAAAATGGTTTACTCAAGAGGTTAGGCACACGAATAGTACTATTCGGGAGTCGTTATGCACTCTTAGTTGCTACCTAGGAAATAAATTATATCCAGGTCTTTATTCAGAGGAGTTAATACAGACCGTTATTATTTTTAAGAAAAACCTTGAAATATTATTTACAAGAAAACGTGCATTGCGATCTCAGGAATGCCTTACAATTACGTCAGTTTATAATTTTTTAACTTTGTTTCTTCCGAATGTAACCCAACATACTGAATCCGGTACTAAAAGTCATTAACTGTTTTTTTTGTATGCTTAACAAAAGGCTGCGTTTTGCTACGCAGCTTGCTCCTTTATTATACATTTTTGAGTTCGCACCTGGCTGGAGTGCGAAATGCGTTTTAGGTTAATTAAAATATGGGTTCATTACGAGATTCAAACATTACTTAGAAGGGCACACAACAACTAGAAGTATTTAAGTGAAGTTACAATTTTAATATGAACCCCAAATATTATTTTGTGGTGAAAAAAAAAAACGTTAAAATGCGTAGCTACACATTCTTTGTTAGCCGTTTAGTTGCATTACTCTTACGTCTTCTGCGCGCCAAACACTTTACTTTTTTACTATATGCAATAAAACATAACGTCACATCTTTAAGCGTCTTTTAGCATGACTGTTTCACAAAAAAATATTTCCAATCATCAAACATTTTTTTTTCATACGTATGTCAAAAAACTGTTTGTAGGCCTTTTGATAGGCCCGAAAATCATGTTCGTAACAAATCAAGCGTGATGAATTACTACAGTTACAGAAATTTATTTACAAACGTGAGTTGTTTTCATTGATAAACGTAATATGAATAAGAAGACACATTGGAAAATCGCGAAAATATTTAACATAGTCTCCAATAAACTGTAGTTTCTCAATCGTGACACGTGTGAACAGTTTTCTGGCAAATCACACACGTTCTGTGTTAAAACTGTACAGTTCCAATTAGGTTTGTTGAAGACGGTCACAGTGCTCCGAATAAACGATAGCCAATATAGGTGCAGTGTTATACATAGCATTGGAGCCTAGCAGACATTCAACTGTTATGGCGATTTACCATTGTCTCTATGAATAAGTCAAGTGTTTCATTTGAAAAAGAATACACCTAACACGCTACAACATCGCCTATGCACAAGGCGAGGACTTCTGTTAAAAGGGTTTACTTGCTACACGTTGACAACCATGAACAAAAAAATATATATATATATGACAAAGTTAAAATAATCACCTACGTAATAAAAGTACAAAATATTTTACACGCAGATAATATATATGTAGAAATAAACAGGTGAAAAATGTTCGAGCGAACGGGTTTTACAGTACGAAATACAGAACCGGAAAAAGGATTCCGTAGGAATTCGTATTAAGTATTATTTTGACGATTATAATTTTAAAATGAACATTACAAAACACTAAACAGTTGACTTTCAGAATTTTTTTTTAAAATTGAAATCGAGTGTCGATATTATGAGAAGTTGCAAAATTTTCCACCGGTCGAAAAAGTTAAATGGATCGACTTCTAGACACTAACATTTTACTTGTAACACGGGTAATGCCAAGGTGCCTTAGCATATAAAAATAACAGAGAAACATAATATAGTACACGTGAACTCTCTTCAAGTTATCTCTACCAAGTAACCAAGGTCTCGGTTTGAATATGCTAATGCCGACCTGCGTTCTCCGATTTGTCTTTTAAACACTTCCAAACGGCACTCGACAACTAATTCATCTTATCCACGAGCCAATTCGACTCCAAACGTACATGAAAAAAACCGATGTGCACAGAATGTAAAAGTACGAACAAACAAAAAAATTGGAACCTTTAAACTATCAGCCTATCAACTCAAACTCTCATCCTATCAACCTGCCAACCTCTTGACATATCAACCTTTCAAACCATTACCCTAAATGCCTAACAAAATATCAACCTATCAGCCTAACAACCTATCAACCTGTCAACATATCAGCCTGTCGACCTATTGAACTATCGACCTATCAAACTATCAACCTAGCAACTCATTAACCTATTAACCCATTAACCTATCAACCCATTGTCAGCTCAACTTGTCAGCCTACCAATCTGTCAGCCTATCAACCTATACTACTAAGCTATTAACATATCAGTCCATCAAACTAACAACACTTTAAAATACAATTTTATCGAACTATCAACATAACAATCTATTATTATATTAACCCGTCAACCCATCATCCCAACAACCTACCAATCCATCAGCGTTTCAGTCCATCAGCCTATCAACACATAAAAGTATCAACTTATCAGCCCGTCAATCTGCCGAACTATCAACCTAGCCATTTATAATCCCATTAACCTATCAACTCACCAACCTCCCGTCTATCAACATATTAAACTATCAACCAATCAATTTATCAGCCTATCTACTCATCAGTCTATCAGCCCATCTACTCATCAGTCTATCAGCCCATCTACTCATCAGTCTATCAGCCCATCTACTCATCAGTCTATCAGCCCATCTACTCATCAGTCTATCAGCCCATCTACTCATCAGTCTATCAGCCCATCTACTCATCAGTCTATCAGCCCATCTACTCATCAGTCTATCAGCCCATCTACT
>PNEQ01124545.1:55360-79989 GCA_003012365.1 Medauroidea extradentata | reverse complement strand
CTACGTGTCTAGTCAAGCTCTGTTTTTGTACCGAAATGATTTTTGTAGATAAGGTGACACACGCTCTAATGTTAGTCGAAGGTCAGCGCTCTTCCAGATTCTAATTCACTTACTTGCGTGACCATCGAAAACACACTTCTGTGCTGTATAATGCACATTAATAGTGTTTTTAAACACATTCGTGGGGGCCACTAAAGAGGAAGTGCCGGGCCGCAAACGGCCCGCGGGCCAGGAGTTTGAGACCACTGATGTAGACGATCACAAATCCTCCAACCCCAACGCAGGTCAGAACAGTAGTAGTGAGATAAGTAAGATATCTGTGGAACGCAAGAAGGAACTAACTGCAGTGCTATGTTGCAACATTGTGTATACAAAATGTCACCGTACAGCATTTTACCACAAATATTTTCTTCTCCAGTTTAGCCCAGAATTCGCGTGGCATGCTTACTATTTATGCATTTCTTCCTGGACATCGTGTGTGTGTGTGTATATATATATATATATATATATATATATATATATATATATATATATATATATATATATATATACATTTATATTGTTATGCCTTATTCGATTGCACCATTAGATATAAATAATTTATTATTTACAATGTGCAATTACATTATATGAATCATATCTTTTCACAAAATATTTAACTGTTTAACCGCGCTATACGGTATCTATGTTTTGTTTTTAACCGGACTATGCCACGCTCTCATTTTATCCCGATGTACTGAAAATTATCGTTATTAAAATTATCATAATGTTCTAGATGTGACACAATGGTAAACAAAAATATTTGCGTGCAACTACACTAAAAATGATTAATATTTCCTTCCCCGTGAGAAGTTTTGGTGTATACCTGACGCGAAATAAACGAGCGTGATTGGAAAAGATTTTTTTTTTCGTAGGACTTTTTATTAGCAGGTATGTTTCTGACAACTTTAACGGTCCATTAGATGGATAACCATTTGGGTAGCAGGAACGCATTTGTTAACTAGCCTATTCAAAAAACCGGATGCTACAGTTCTACAGAAACCATTACCGTTGCTAAGTTTACTATGGCTAAAATGTCTCTGAGCAAATAATAATGGAAATAATAAAATACTTGCCAAACCACGTACAACTCTGAAGATAATAAATGTGGCTGGACTCGGCTAACGGGCTGACGACAGTGGATCGTGCATACAACACAAGTGGTTGATTGAGATTCTCGACAGATTCGTCAGCTCTCCACAACGTTAGCTCGTGGACCAGTAAGTTGTTTGGCTCTCTGCCAATCCGCTGTGTATGTTAATACGACGTGGTTGTTTGGCAGTTGTCTTGACTTTGTAGATATTAGTTGCACTGGCTTAGTTTATCTGCGTTTTCTTGCTGCGTCAAACGGACTACATAATTTTTATTCACCATTCGTGTTTCTAAATTTGAATACCAAGTACGAGTGTTTTTTTTTGCGTCTGATTTACGACTTTAATGTTGGTGTCTCGTGCAAGAATGGGGTATGATATTTCTGTGTCGTTCGGTGTTTGTTTCCAACTTATTTTATGTAAGGCGGTTGTATTAAGGGCGTTCAGGAGTGGACAAACCGTTGTCATATATTTAAATGAAATAGTGTTAGTTTTGTAGACGTTGAGTGGGAGTAAATTTTCCTGTTACGAAAAGAAATTAGCTTAGCCATTTTTCCCACAGTGGCATTTCAAATTTTGTGTTGTTTTCGTTCTTATCCACTACGAAAAACAATGGAGATAATTAAATGACACAATTCCCATTAAAACTAAATGTCACAGGCTACGGTATGAGGTATATTAAAGTTAGTTATAAAATATATTTGTGATATAAAAAATTACGGAAATTTTTAATTTTTGCTATATATTTTTTTTTAATACATGTAGGGAATTTGGAACACAACGAGGCAAGACGATAGAACGGAGAACCCAAAAAAATTAGCGAAATATTTTTATTATTCAAAATGTTTCTAAAACGATTATTAATGACCCTCAGCATAAATTTTCAGCATGTTCAATCTTCGTTGACTGTATATTTAGATTATAGTGTAGGTAATTTGCTGTTATCACTTCCATGTTACACATTCATACTTGTCTTTCACATACTTTCAGTATAATAACAGTTGATTGTGCGAAATTACAAACCAATTTACTTTACTTTGCTCCGTATCCTACATCATATTCTCTTAAAACAATTGTTTTTTTTCCTTGTTCAGGCTTTGTCATTTTTATAAAGAAAGTCGTAACTCGATAATTATGTACGTTAGAATTATCGCTAGCGACCCCTGTTTTAGTGAAAAGAATTTTGCCCTACTTTGTTTCAGTGCCTTACGTGCACATCTGCATTTATGCTTCATGGTGATTGGCAGCGTGTCTATGCGAAGAGCCGTATATAATTTGTCTGAGCCAATTACAATAACGTTCTTGCAACACCACATGCCTGTGATTTGCCGGTATAGGCTAATCCCAAAGCTTGTGAGAGTTAAAATATCCAATCAATGACCACTTAGCAGAACTTCAGATGTACATGTAAGACACTGAAACAAAGTGGGGCAAAATTATTTTCGCGAAAAACAAGGGTCCCTAATTATCGCACGTAATAAATACTCTGAGGTAAAATTTTACATAGTGAGTGTACTTCTCAGAACATGAGTAATGTTTTTTAGTTATTGAGCGTTATAGCAGTTATTAACCATTATTTTCCGCAGTTTAATTTTTTTATTAATAACTATTTGTTCGATTGGTCTAACAGCTAATTTCTAAAAGCAAAGCATATCTAACTCGCAATCATGGAGATTAATGGGGAAATAATGTTAAAATTAATGACTTCTCAGTGGCTCGATTTTGACGACAACAGTAACAAACTAAGTGTTCTACGTAAAATTTATTTCTTATTACTACGTTGAAATTGAATTTTTAAATCTTGTATTTCCTAATTTTTTTGTGATATGTATGCGTAACATAGCAATGTATACCTTAAAAGAAAGCTCTCTATCATCACAGAAACAACTTTATTATCTTGCAGTATTCTTTAAGAATGTCGCGCATAATTCTTTTTGTTAAAAACCGAAACTTGTGGGGGGCCGGGGTGGCCAAATGATTAGACCATTCGTCTTCCATCACGGAGATCCGGGTTCAAGCCCTCAGATTTTCGCATGTGGGAATCGTACCGGACGATGCCGTTGGTCGGCGGGTTTTTCTCGAGGATCTCCTGTTTCTCCCGCCCTATCATTCCGGCGGTGCTCCATGCTCACCTCATGTCACCCCTCAACCGCGCTGAAGACACCGATGTTAAAGCGTCGCGACGTGGTGACGCAGTTGTAAAACACTCGCCTCGCGTTTTGGAGGACTCGGGTTCGATTCCCGGTTCTAGCCATCTTGATTTCGGTTTTCTAAGGTTTTCCGACATCGCTCCAGACAAGTGGTTCCTTACATAGGCCCTGGGTAAGGTTAATCCTACCAGGTTAGAAAGAAAATGTGTTTTCTTGTTGGAGAGTTTGGCACAGGGAAAATTTCTTCTACTAGTTTCGCTGCTATAGCTAAGGGACAGGAGAAAAACGAAACTGTAGTAAAATTAATTTTAAACAGGCTTGGAAATGACAGAAATAATTTAACTTATTTTTAAAGTGAAAATTAATCAATTTCACGGTTTAGATTATCAACTTCGTGCAACTTAAAATTCAAGAAAGCTCTGTGATTGGTCAGTTTACTCCAATTAGTACTGACACCAGCGCTCAAGCGGCAGAAATCTTCCCTGTGACAAACTTTAAACATTGATCTTTCTAACTTGTAATAGAATTAACTCCCCCGTGCACGCTAAACAGAAATTTTTTTAGAAAGTGTTCCCTGCAAAATTATTTTGTAGTACTTACAAAAATAATTAAATGGTGGCCACAAAATTTTAGTGGTGACAACAAAACATTTTTGTAGCGACCACAAAATAAATTTTTGCAGGGTGAATACCCTGGAGCTTTATTAACAAGTAACTCATTTAAACACTGATTATCCATTAAAACTCTGTGGCTGCTTGCAAGGTTGGCAGAACTTTTACTTAGACAAAAAAGTACTGTTGTAGATGTCATACGTCTGTTAAAACAGAGACAACACTGCAGTTTGGCTGTTGATAATATCTGGCTAGTCCCTACAAAAATTTGTACTGTAGGAGAGAAGAACATCTTCTTTCTTGTTACTTTTACAGAACGCACTTTTGTAGGAATGGGTTAAGGTTAATTGCGGAAAGATCTAAGTTAGAAGTTTGGCACATGGACAATTTCTGCCGTTTGAGCGCTGGTATCAGTAAGAAGCGTAAACCGATCAATCAACAACTTTCCTGAATTTTAAGTTATATTATGATGATAATTTGAAAGCAAAATTGGTTTGATTTCTCTTTAGAATTTTATTTAATAATTACTCACTTTACCACGCGTAGTTAAAATTAATTTTATTAAAGTTTCCTAACTTATCAGGTACGTTACCGATTGCAGCGAAAATAGCGGCAGAAATTTTCCCTGTGCCAAACTCTCAAGTAATAAAACACTTTTTTTTTTTTTTCAAAATAGTATAGAATTAACCTTATCTCTGTAAACAGTTGTCAAGACCCATAGACCTTACATGGAAATAGTTTTACTGTTGGGAGGGAGGGGTGGGGAAGAGAAAAGTGCGAGGAAGTGCTACCAACCAGTCGCCGCTGAAATACGGTCCCGGCAGGAGGAACGGCAGATATCGCACGTGTGCGATGCCAGCAATGTGAAAGTCGACGAGCTCTAGATTTGTAAATAATTATTTGTAAATTTATTACGCCGATGTACATGAGTATTAAGAAAGCAGGTATGGTACAACTGGTTCTATTACATCAATAGTATAGTTAGAGAAGATTAATAATTTATCGCGAGAAAACGTGACCGTTTGCTATGTTTCAATGTACTTCAACATTGAGCTAATCAAAAACTCCCTTGCTTTAGCTTGTACTAGGAGCTGTTATCCTATTTGACTGAGCCAATAAGAATCCCGCTATTATAATATCTGATGCCTGTTACTGGTCTGCAGACAGAGAAGTTTATCACCCAACCATACACGTGTCGGAAAACTACTGTGTTTTCAAGGGTATGTTGGCACAAAACATTTTCGCGATGTACCATCATTAGAGATGATGGTATATCGCGAAAATGGTATGTACCATCATACCCTTGAAAACACTGTAGTTTCTTGCAGCATATATGATTTGGTGATATGCTTCTGACACAGCGTAGCTGTCTGCAGACCAATTACAGGCATCAAATATTACAATATTGGCATTCTTATTGGCTCAGTCAAATAGGGTAACAGTTCAAAGCACAAACTAAAGCCACAGTAATATTCTGGTAAGCCGAACGTGTGTTGAAATCCAACAAGCTGTCAAGTTTTCCCGCGATAAATCATCATTTCTAAGTATAGTGTTCCTATATATTTATAGTATAGAGTCAATGTGTACATGTGTTACCAAACCTGTAGGCCTATAGTAGCAATACTCAACACTTGCTCTTTTTACAAGCAAGTGCCCATGCAGTGTATGGGTTAAAAACTTCCAATACTATTCAACAAGATTTTTACAGTGGAAGCGCACGTCTGCTGCGACTAGGAACAGTGTTGCCAACTTGGTGGTTTTATAACTGAATTCAGTTGTTTTCATCGAAGGACGCAATCCGACACTAAAAAGTCTCGTTATTGCGAACATTACGTTCGGCTGCCACGCGACAAAATCTAAAAAATATTGTATGGGAATAGTTCATTGCCACTACATACTAACCACAACTAAGGTTAACTCTAATACAGGCTAGAAAGGAAATGTGTCTTCTTATGGCAGAGTTTGGCACAGGGAACATTTCTGCCGCCAGTTTAGCTGATATCGCTAAGGAACCAGATAAAATACGAAACTTTAGTAAAATTAAATTTTAATATACTTGAAAATTACAGAAGTCTTTTAACATAATTTTAAATTGAAAAGATACCAATTTCGCGTTTTAAATTATCAACTTAATGTAACTTAAATCCAGGAAAGTTCTGTGATTGGCCAGTTTACACTTCTTACAGACACCAGCGCTCAAGCGGCAGAAATTGTCCCTGTGACAAACTTTTAACACTGATCTTTCTAACCTGTAGTAGAATTAACCTTACCTCAACGACAGCCATAGTTGTTTACAGCATTTCAGTTTTTTTGTTCATTTGTAATGAATTTCAAATACCCTCTGGCATTCCATAATGTAGAAATAAATACACAATTACGCGTTTGCTTAAATGGTTATGATTTGTTCATATTAACAAACCAAAAACGTTCTTAAAATTAAAAAAATATATATACAACCAACTCACCAGTTTAACCGACATATGGGTACAGAATTAAATACCGACTCGAATAAAATCGATATAGTTTCTATTCGCAAGTCGCATCGCGCCTGCCATTTTTATCGAGCTGACGTCACAGAAACCTCAGTACTGATTACTTTACATCTTTTGTTTTTCGTGTCGCGGTGATCGTGTCGCTCCTGTCGCGCCATTGTGATTCCGACATCAGGGTTTCGTGACTTCTGGAAGGCTTTAAGAGTGATTGACAGTCGCCATCGTTCTTCTGGCTAAATGTTTGGAACTTTAACCTAACTACGGAATACTGATAGAATATTAGACACCGTAAATATTGTTTTGTCGTTTTTGTTGTTACACATCGAATTACAGATAGAAAATTCTTATTAATTTCTTAACTGCAATTCGATCTGTAACAACAATAACGGAAAATAAAGATTAATGGTGTCTAAAATTCAATCAATATGTAGACTGTTCTATTCTGCAGTTAAGTTAAAGTTCTACGAATTTAGACAGAAGAAAAGTTATGATACAAAATACAAAAATTCAAAATGATGACTATCACTCACTTTTAATATTCTACTCGTAACTGTTTGAACACCTAAAGGTAAATTCACAATGCCCCGACGAGCCTGACGCAATAGCCCCGACAAAACAAAATCTGAGCAGGAACCAATAAAAACCAATCATCAGTCCGACAAAATTACTGCCCCGACAGCCCGACGACAGTAGATTATATATCTAATTCACGCCGTGTAGGGTCTTGCAGGGAAAGGAAATGCTACATTACAAAACTATATTTACTTGCAACTGAAAATACTTGGTATAATTCACTTGTATCAAAAATGTGTCGTTTACAATAACACTTCGAAACAGATAAACTTCGCAGAATGTACCTTTGACTTCAGTTTATTTTCGCGCCAGATAGTCATTGCTTGTTTGTAAACAAGACAGCTAGATTGTTTGCGAATAGATAATAAATGACTTTTTTTTCTGAAAGTACTTTCATTTCAGCGAAGAACAATTTGCATTGTGTTTATGTTGCCTTTTATTCCGCGACATTTTTTTTTCTTTTATTATACAATTTCATTCGTACCTTCATGAAACAGCTGATTGAAATAATACATTCAATAAAATATGGTGACTTCTACTTTTTGGTACTACCGACGGCCATAACAAGACGAGCCGTATGTCGGAACATTTTGAACGCTACCAGAATTGTCGTGGCTGTTGTGTCGACCTCGTCGGGGCATTGTGCTTCACCCAAAGAAATTCGACAAATCTGATGACAAAACCTGCGTGTTCGCTCGCTCAAGTCGGTTTGTGTTCTTTCCTGTGATAATTACAATGCTCTCCCCTTCTCGAGCACAACATGTCGGTTGTCAACTACATACAGAGAACAAGTAAAGTAACCAACCGAAGACGGCTGACGTCTTGCGTGACTGTCGAAAGTCAAACAGCTGCGTCTCGCTGTAGCCTGTACACTGTAAAAAAATTATTCGTAAATTTAACTCACCGATGTGTACGTGTACGAGTCATATAGGTCCTACGGGATCAACTGAGCACTAAAGATTTAACATTTGAAAAAAAAAATCTCTATCCATTACTGCATATAATTCAACATTAACTGTAGTTACTTTACTCGTTGTACGGTTGGCAACGAATTGTCGGATGTAGTTCCGTGTATATTCCTATTAAGATGAAACATAATATAATTAAAATCTATTCAGTTCGACACATTTGTATTTTATATAATTAATATTTTTTTTCAAACTTACTGGGTTTATACCGACTGCACAATTCATCGTACACTCGTAAACATCAAGCGACGTGTATAGAGAGGTCAGACATTTCCCGTTGTTAGCCGTTACGTGCGGAAACATACGAATCGGTTGGAAATAGAACTTTAGCAGAACTTTTTGGATTGCTCACTAAATCCCGAAGCACCAATAAAAAGTAGGCTGAGTAAAATAGTTCCCCAAACATAAATAGCAGAGTTCCTATACATTTGAGTAAATAGTAAGATATACGGAGCGTCATTTAATTCACGGATACGGGCTGCACCAAGCGTATAAGTGACCAAAACTGCGCAGAAATTACTCTTTGGTAAAAAGTCGTCAGACCCTTAGTTTACGAGCAATATGACATTACAGTGCGGACAACCTACCCTTCATTCCCGCTCACGGGCATTTTGCATCTATCTCGTAAACTAAGTACTTGGCGACTTTTTACCAAGGAGTATTTTCTGCGTTGTTTTGATCACTTATTCGCGTGGTGTGGTCCGTTTCCGCGACTTAGATGACAGCCTGTATACATGGTAACAATGCCCAACAATTTCTCCTGTTACAAACTGAAGGACAGTGTCCCAAATTTTGCATGGATTATGTAGGCTACACTTCCCATACTACTCAGGAAGTATTTTTACAGCTTAACTTGTTTTCCATTTACAACAAAGCCACGTTCATTAAAATTTCACGTTTAGTTTCCAGCAAAGAGTTATTGTTATATATTATAATTATTTGATAATCTTAATATATAAAATGAAGTCTCCTGACACACTCCTTACTCACTCATCAACGCACAGCCCAAACCGCTGGACCTAGAACCACGAAATTTTGAGGGATGCTTTATCTTGCCTCGTAGGCACCCACTAAGAATGGAATTTTTAATATTCGATAATTAAGGGGGTCAAAAGAGGTGAAATGTGTTTTCAAAGAATGCCCGGTATCTCATTAACCGGGAAAGCTATTATAATTTTTTTAAACTCCATAACATTGCCAAAAGAAATGCATATTTTTCGATTTTGCGAAATTCGAAAATTAAAGTGTTGAAAAGCCGTAAAATGTGATTTTCATTAATCCGTGATTTTTCCTAAACAATTTCAGGTAGTGAGCTGATTTTTTTTTTTTTTTTTAATGATGCTTAAGTAAATATCTAAAAAGTGTTTTTTAGAATTTTTTGAAATTCGTTCTTGAAAGCTCTTAAAAAAATAAAACGTGTTTTTAATTAATCCCACTTATCTCCTAAACCAGTGGAAATATTGAACTGGGGTTTGCTTTAAAATAAATCTTACGTAAATATAAAAAATAATATCAGGATTTTTCTAAATTCGTCCTTGAAAGTTGTTAAGAAAATAAAATGTGTTTTCAAATAATCATCCGTATCGCTTATACCCGTTGAGATATCGAGATAATTTTTTGATAAGAATGAAGCTTATGTAGGGAGTAGCACAATTTTAACGATCCCAAATAATTTCCTGTGTTATCTTTTCTGTGCAAGACGTTTTTGTTCTTGCTTAGTTGTGAACTTATCCAAATTAAACAGTCTACATTTATCACAATAGTGGTAAAATATAATGCGTAGATTACTAAGTTAATAAATTTATCAATCAGAATGACCACCATGATTTACTAGTGTGATTATTCGCCCCCACCCCCACCCCCGACTTTTCTGGTTCCATTCCTGAGAAACACGGCAGACACTGTCATTAGTATGCGGGATTCATCTGGTTGCTCCCGTTTCCTCCTCTCAAGGATTCCGCCGCTGTTCCATTCTATGCCTTCATCCTGGCAACCGTTAATGCCCTCGCTGTTAAGCGTTCACTAATATCTCCAATTTTTCAACTATCATTCGACTCGTACGTTTGGTTTCAAACATAGTCTTTAACTAAAAAAAAATATGCTTGACACTTGAGGTTTCTTTTTTTATATTACATTATTTGATTAGGTTAACTGCACAGACGAAAAGCTGGTTAAGTAATTTGTATTAGCAATCACGTCGAGCTGATTTATGCACATGGATATACAAAAAAAACTACCTACTAAAAATATATAACATGTGAGTTGTATAACCTACTAATACATTAACTATATCAGGGTAAATAAACAGATATTTGGTATATTTCAGATCTTGCAACTAATTTCGTCCCGTTGATTTTCGCATCTAGAACTGCGTTTTATTTCATATTTCATTTAGTAACTTTGCTTGACTGGTCAACGCAAATGCATTTTACTTTTACAAATAGTAATATAATATATTATAGAAAATAGACTAGTTATTTTATATCTACTCTTACCCGGAAGAATAGCCTCCAACCGAGACGCCAAATCCTGTTTCGTCAGTCACCGGTCAGCAGATGTCAAAAAGTAATAGTAGAAAAAAATGTTCGTCAGTGATCTCAGCTGTTGTCAGTGGCCAACAAGTGATGACGTCATAGCGCTGTGCACGGGCCTGTATTATAGTCGGTGTTGGCCTAACACTGAACCCACCGCAGTTGTATTCTTTTATAGGGGGGACAGGATCTTTGACAGAAATTTACTTCCGAGTTTTTCCTATAACGACTTATTAAAGCGGCGTGTCCGTGATTCCCCCCCCCCCCCGGGAAATTTTGGCTTCTAGTGTGCAATTTGGTGCTGTTTAAGTGATTATCGAGTCTAAATATTGAATATACCTACCGCTGGCAGAAATCGTAATATTTGTCAATATTAAATCTCAGGGTGGGTACAAATTCATATACTGTCCCTCTCTCCAGAGCGTCAGTGTACATTAAATGTAGATTCATATTTAGACTGCTCGGTATTTGAACCTGCGTCCATAATATGATGGAAGTGCCCCACTCACTCACTCGTCACCGCACAGCCAAAACCGCTTGACTCAAGACTCGTGAAATTTTGAAGGTGGCTCCTTCTTATGTCGTAAGCAGCAACTAAGAAGGGATTTTTTCGAAATTTAAAATTTAAGGGGGTTGAAAGAAGTGAAATGTGTTTTCAATTAACCCTCGTTAGCAGTTAAACCCATTTAGATAGCGAGGTGATTTCAGCTTCAGAAATATGCTTATATATATATTTTTTTTTTTTTAATTCGAAAGTTAAGGCTATGAAAAAGCCATAAAATGTGTTTTCTTGGATAGCTCTTAAACGCGCTGAGATATTGAGATGGTATTTGCTTCAGAACGAATCTTACACGTATCCCTAAAAATTAATTTCAGGATTTGACGTATTTTTTTCCAATAACATTTCCAGTTTAACTTCTGACTCGACTTATCCCAATTGATCGTTCTTTGCTCGTTGACGTGCCTGACTGGAAATAGTCCTTCCTTCACAGCAAACCTTCGTAAGTCTTGCAGCAGTTCTTCTTCGACTGTGGCCCTGAGAAGTAGAGTATATAGTTGGGAAGCCAGCTGTGGCGTCGAGGGGTGTACAGTATTTACAGTAAACACCGTGAATCAGTGCAAGTCTGACTGTGAAGTAGTTCAGACTGTAAAACACGTGCTCTAGTGTTGACAGTGTCCAGACTCATGTACGGATGACTGCACCGGGCATCGGATATTGCAGTGAAAATGACCAATATGTGGTTACAAGTTGTATCATGTTTGTAACTGTGTACATGTATGTGTCTGTTTCTGATCCGGAATGACAATAATAACAGAACCTTCGTGACGAAGACGACCAGCACATACTATTGAATTGTACCAATGTACGAGAATTACGAAAGAAAAGAAGTGTTGGAAGCTTAGATGTGTCACAGTGTGATTACACGGATTTCCCAGCTTATAATAATCACTGACTGAGCAGTTTGCTTTCATACACGGCTCCTGCCGAAACCTTGACTGTCGATAAAGGCGAATGAAATCATCGTAGCAAATGCAGTTAGAGACTGCCTTTAACGCTCCCTCCATTCACGGGCGCTTGTTAACTGAGGGCAGAAAGACATGGCCGTGACACAACTTGTGCTGTCAGACATTCCACAATTCTATTAATGAAATTATATTTACATAATAAATTAAAAACAAGAACTTACCAGCATAACAGATAAGCCTCCTTTCTTCAAAGTGGGTGTAGATTAACCCTGAAGGTTAAAATCATTTTCGCACATCTAGGAATGTTCAATAATAATATTAATTAAGACATATGATAAACAAAATATAAAAAAAAAAATAAGTCAGCTTACTAAGCATTATAACCGTACCGAGTCTGATTAAAATGAGGAAAAATTTTTATGAGGTATCTTTCTGTCATCGAAATAAAAATGGCCGCGTATTTCACAGTATTGCCAAAGGATGAACGAAATTCACATAGGTCAAGTTAGCTCTGCATGTAGAGTATGTGTAACAAGTTTGAGGAAGCTCTGAAAAATATTTCCTATGACATGTATTACTATGCTAAAAATAGAAAAATGCCCGCCATTTAGAAAATATAAACACATGATGAACGAAAAACACAATAACCAAGTCAGCTTTGTATGTAGTATCTGTGTACCAAGTTTGATGAAATTCTAAAAAATGATTCCTTAGATATTTAGCTTGGTTTAAAAATGTTAAAATGGCGTTAAGTGAAATATATAAAAGTCAAGTCAGATGATATTCGGTTAACTGGTTTAAAAGTTTTTAATGGAGGACACACACATAATAGTAATCAAATATTATGATAGCGAGATTTTAATTGGGTCAGTCAAATAGGGTAACAGTTTCAAGTACAAGTTAAAGCCAGTAATATTCTGGTAAGCTGAACATGTGTTTAAATTCAGCAAACAGTCAAGTTTTTCCGCGATAAACCATCATCGCTATTTATAGCTTTCTAAAGAAACAAACCGAAGATGTATCCTGCAATATCGCATAAGCTGTGCACTCTTATACCTGAGCCATCGTTAGGAATTCCTGATTTTTGCGGAATGATATCTGCACCACTTTGTTTCAAAGCCTAACACGCGCAGAGAGGGTCTGCTGTGTTCTCAGTGATTGGAAGTTTTTAACTAGTGTTCTACAGTCTTATCACGAGAATCTTGTACTGATTGGTACAGTCTTTCAAAAAACACTCCGCCAATAATGAAGTAGAGTTGCAGATCTTTGCGTTAAAACACGTTGGTTCAAAATTATTTTCGCCAAAAATCGTTGTCTCTACGTTGTGTTCCTTTCCTTGCCGCGCACCCGATCGTTGGTCGGGGCCACTCCATTCCCGCGCCGGGCCTCCAGTAGCTGCGCCTTGTCGACAATGACGCTGCTGATTCCCGGGGGAAGTACGCGTGGCGGGAGTTGTACCGAGAACCGGAAGGTTTTTATAATGTCACGGCCCTCTCTGCGTGTCTTCCAGGAGAAAATGCCTAGCTTCTGGTTGCCGTCGACAGCGTCTACATTCCAGACTTGGAGTCGAGCTTCATAACAGGAGAGATGCCTCTAGCTGACATATCCTTGCTTGCCACGAGCATAGTCGCGGGTTAGTTTATTCGTAGTATTAGAAGAAGGACAGGAGGAATGCAGTGTTAGTATAGTGTTTATTTGTATAAGATAATTTCATGCAGGGATAAGCTCCAAACACGAGTTACCCATTTTTGAAATTTTGAACTCGGTTGAACAAACACGCTCTGTTGGAAATTCGAGCGGACTGCATTGAAACAGAGAACGATTTTCATGCTTAGGGGAAATACCTGATTTTAAACGACATATTTTTGCACCACTTCGTCTCAGTGTCTTACGTTCAACCCTGCAACTCTGCTCGAATGTTCGTAACTCTTAGCGTATTCGGGTTGTACTCGCTTATGACAAATGTGCGGTGTTGTGTAGTACCCTGTTTCTCGTTGGCACTGTCGAATAGTGACACATCTACACAAAGACGTGCACATGCTACCAATAACCGCAAAGCAGAGCTGCATACGTGCAAATTAGACATTGAAATGTAGCCGTGTAGAAATCTCTTCGCGAAATCCAGTGATCCCTACTCGAACTTAGAGATGATGGCATATAGTAAAAAAAAATAATAATAATTTTGTGCCAACATACCCTTGAAAACAGTGTAGTTTCTCGCATCATGTATGATTGGGTGAGACACGTCTGACTCTCCGTAGTCACAGAATACTTAGGACTACAGAAATGAAATAGTCGGTAGGACAGCAAACTCACGCCAGCTTCCCTGACCAGCAACATGGCGGAAACACCTACGGCCAGTCAGAGTAAGGTGGCTGCCCTGCTAGCTGGCAGCCAGGCCAATAGGGAACCTGCAGTAACATGCAGGAGCCAAACACACACGGGGCTGGTATCAACAACCTCGGCCAATCATAAGCGGTGAAGTTCGCCCGTATCAAACGAGCCGCCATGTTATTTCACATCTGTATTACTATTTAGTCTGTGCCGAAGCTGTCTGCAGGCCAGTAACTGGTGTCATATATTTAGGGACCATTATTTTTCGCGAAAAGAATTTTGCCCCAGTTTGTTTCAGTGCCTTACGTGCACATCTGTAGTTGTGCTTCATGGTTATTGGCAGAGCGTCTTTGTGAAGTGATGTCTCTCATTTGAGTTTGCCAATTACAATAACGTTACTACTATTTCAGAAGTTTGTGATTTGTCAGTAAAACCCCGAGACACGTCAGAGCTAAGACGCCCAATCCCTGATTATGAATCATAACTGCAGATGTGCAGTCCCTACTTACGTGCACATCTGTTCCTCTGCTTTATGGTCAGTGATTGGATGTTTAACTCTCATTTGTCTTGGGAGTTCTACTGGCAAATCACAGGCGTGTGCTGTCACAATTTCCTTATTCTTTTTGGTACAATCAAATGGGAGACGTTTCTGAACAAAGGCGTGCTGCCAATAACCGTGAAGCAAAGCTGCCGATGTGCTCCGAAGGCATTGAAACAAAGTGATGCAAAATTATTTTCGCGACAAAATTGTGGATCTAGAAATCACAGATTGCATAGTGGTGTGCATAAGGCATTGAAGCCTAGTCTGTCAGCAAATAGTATCGCAATTTTAGCAGGTTCCTAGTCGTACGGCATGAAGTATTATTGGCTGTACTTGTTCGGCAGCAGCCAATTGAAACAGATTGTTAACTGGAATTACAGTGACTAACATTTCATTTATTGTAGCCGTTAAGTCGGATGTAGAGTGTAGAAAAATTGATAATAACACGGAACTAAATGCTTATACGAAATTTTACTTCAACATAATAGCTTCCCTTATATGAGCACGACACAAGATTGTACTGGGATAAACAGAACTTGGTGTGGTTGTGGGGACGGAGTCATTGGTAACTTCTGGTAGGAGTGCCGGCCACCATAGCACAGCTGGTTAGCCGCCGGTCTGCGTTGTGAGAGGTCCTGGGTTCGAATCCCGACTCGGACGTGGATGTCGTGTTATGCCTTCACCTCATTTCATCCTCATCGCATCTTAAGACCTAGTTGTTGAAGGGCCGTAAAACCTTCTCATCTCTCCTTCTGGAAGGAGCGGTGGAGAAATGAACAATTACAAGTTCTCAGTTGTGTACAGGTTTGTGACACAAGAAGGTCAAGTAGACCGCGCGTGCACACACACACACACACACGCGCGCGCGCACGTGTGTGTATAAACAGTAAACCATATGAGGGGCTTAAATTTATAGCCGTGTAAGTCAGTTAAAATAGTTTTTTTTGTGATCACATGCAAAAAATACAGTACATTCTTACAATACGCAAATTGAATGCAGACAGTTAAGAGTGGCATATTTGTTACAGAATATTATTTAAGAAAATGTGAATAGTAAAAATAAAAACGACTCTACTAAATAATTGTGGTTTGCACCACTACGGAGCTCAGCCCCTCATATACAGGACTCCTACCAGCAACCGAACTCTGTCATCCGTTGAAGGAAAGTATCATAACATACAATACACAAGTAGACAAGTAGTTGCCAACACAACTTGGACGTAGTATTGCATAAAGCAACCAGCCTACAGTTTATTGCAACTGAGATATTCACCGCAGAGTCTGCCGTGTGTATCTAAATATTGTATGAGCTGGTCTCTTTGTATCCTTCAAATATTATGATTTAACGCTTGTTCTTTTTCTACGACATACTTTGGTCCTTCTCCTTTTAATTGGTATGAACATCTTTAAAAATATGTATATTTGTACGTTGGGTATTTTTGCATAACTACGTCCACGTATGAGTCTATTTTTTTAGTGCAAATCAACCCAAAAATGTGTTATCCACGCGTAGGCCTATATCTGTAAATGTGGCATTATGTTGTATTGCATGTTTACAATAAGTCCCGTAGTGTTCAATATCAATACATCAATTATGTTCCGTGTTGTCGTTCCTTCATCTATAGGCTAGCGGACCTACGATTTATTATGTCCAAGTTATTTGTTTTCCTTCAAATTAATTTGTATTTGCACGTCACATCATTGATATAAACGCCACAGTGTAAGTAATAAATGGTGAACCCTTATTTTCGCGTAAAGTTTTTTCACTTTGTTTAAATGACTTACGTTCGCTCTTCAGCCCAGCTTCGTAACCACTGGCAGCGTGTCTTTGTGTAACAATCAGATTCGAAAAACATAACTACTGAAACAAGCGTAAGTCTTTGAACTACGCTGATCATAAATAAAATAATGTGGTCACAGCTTAAAGTCCCAACGGAAAAGGGATAATAGTAAAGCACTGCACGCCATCTAATTGGCTTGCACGGAGAGGCGATAATGTATTACATACGTGGGTTAGCAGCAACCTTACCGCTCCTGCCTCACACACACAAGCAACCTATCTAGGGAGGCCCCTTAATTAACCTGGCGCGTGATACGTGCTGTAACGTGGTATTGAAAGTATTATTTCTTGTGTTACTGTTATAAATGTTTCCAATGCGCTTATCTATTACAAAAATATACACTTCAAACTGCGTCCCCATGGTTTTAAAACTGCCGTCCTCTAATTAAAAACATAATTTACAAGCTCCTCAAAAGTGCTGAAATTGATTTTTTTTCGTTGATGTAGCTGAGGACATACCAACCATAATCGTAAAACAAAATCATAGAAACCTGCATTGGACTTTATCACATACTTTCCACAGATAAAATCACATGGTCATCGCTTGAAGTGCCGTTTTGGTTTGGGCAAAGCTACGATTCCAACATAAAATTCTTGTCACTTTCGAAATTGGCTCTTGCTTTATTTGTCACCTCCCAAATAACAAACATCAACTGGCCCACTTGTGCAAATCTGACGGTGATAAGCAGTCCACAGGCAGTAAACATTCGGAATGCACCCGTGGCCACATGTGGCATACATGATGCGTAATGAAATCACCCGCACATTTACCACAAGTGTACCACAAGCATTCCTATTATACTCAGATGCTTGTGGGTTAGTTTGCTAAGTCTGCATGTGGACCGTGTACTGAAATATGTCAGTCTTTTTAAACTAAGTGGCCCACATTAAAATTATTTCAGTATAACTACAAACATATTTACTGACATGGCCTGATTAACAACCATTCCAGCAAAAGTATGCCATCGTACTAGCGAACGTTGGCCGCTTCTGCAAACAGTTGGCCTACTGAAAGATAATTGTATTTGCTACTTGGGCTCTTGTTGAACCACTAATAATGCAGCAAGTAAGTACAGGACAAATCACGTGGTATCACTGTGTCAGCGAGCAGCCAATGAACAGGAGTTGTCTGCTTTAGTACACATATATTCTTACAGGCTATCCTACAGGTCGGTGAACCAGCGAATGATTCCAGTACCTACTATAGAAGATTTAAACTTTGAAAAAAAAAATCACTAACCTTTACTGCATGTAATTCAACGTTAACAATAGTTGCTTTACTGCTTGTGTAGTTGGCAGCGAATTACAGTAAATAGTTCCGTGTATTTTCTTATTTATATACAACAATACTAAAATAAAATGAACTAAATTTGTCATATCCATGTTTTATATAATTAATAAACTTTTTTTTGTCAAACTATATAGGTTCCTGTCGACTGCACAATTTATCTTAAACGCGCACGCATTAAGTGACGTGTCCAGAGAGGCAAGACGTTTCCCGTCGTTAAGACGTTACGCGCGGAAAGATACGAATTGGCTGTAAAGAGAAATTTAGCAGGGCTTTTTTGAGTGCTCTATTTATTCCGAACCACCTATAATTTAATATTAACGGCATTGCGTTACACATTAGAAACATTTTCTTTACATCAAATTAAAGTGTTAAGCTTGTGGTAAATAACTAAGTCATACTTTATATCAAAGGAGGAAAATAAAACAGCTTTACTAAACTTTATGCAAGGTATCTTCGCGTACAATTAAATTTTATTTGTAGCAAGGGTAGTATATTTTTTAACACGAAGTTTGTTTACATAAACTATACCTGTTTATTCGTTCATTGTCTATTGTTCCTCTGAGTAGCTGTTAGTGGACAAATGGTCGGGACTTGAGTATACATAGGATATATGATTCTAACATGCAGGTCATTGCATTCGCGGAAATTCACCATATCTACTGATAACTCAATTCTTCCGTTATCACTACTCTAGCCCTATACTTAAATATTTACTAGCGGCTAAGCTACTTTGCATCGGTTCGTATCCAATCAAAATATGTGCGGAGCCCAATATATTTTTAGAGTAAGGCTTTTAGTTGAGAGTACTGCTGTGAGAGAACTTATCGACTTAAAGTGGAAACTGTTGCCGGCTGTGCTGAATTGTACTACAGACATTGCACTGCGTAAGAACACTGCAAGCTACTGCAGATGTCGCTCTCGCGAATGTTCTTCATCACCTAAAAAGCTTCGAGGAAACGTCGCCGTAAAAAAGAAATAACTCGACAAAAGAGGGACAAGAAAGTGAATGCATTTTAAGACGGAACACAGAATTATAAGGAGAGTACTAGGAACTGGTGCCGCAGTAGAATGACAAGTTTGCGCATCTATTTGCGCTTCTTCTGTAGTATGTAGGGTGCAGTATGTCAGTGGGAGAGCCAATGCGACATGCTTGATTGGCAGACAAGCGCATGGGGCGGGGTTAGGACTAGCGATCATTTAAAAATTTTTAGAAATCGTCGTTGGGACACCGGCACCCGCATTTCGCAAGAAGAAAATAATGACTGGTTGTATTCCAAAGTCATTAGTTGTAGTTCTGCACTACAGTGACAGGATGCTTACAGCACTTGCGATTCTCCCACGAGCCTGCAAATTAACGGGTTTACACAGTTAATAAATTAAATATTAAAACTTAGGCATTAGAACTTAATTTTTCTTCCGCCACGTTGGCCTAAATCTGCGCGTAAATAATTCTGTTGTTACTTCTTACTGCTTAAGTTATATTCTACTGAGTTCGCCTCGGTTTAATCCGATTAGATAAAATTTAGCGCCCAGAACTGAAAAATAAATATATGTAACCTGCCTTGCCAATAGCTTGGTATAAGTTATACCCGCCGTACAGTAACGTGATACTTTCTGGAAGCTTCTAGTTTGGATATGTTTCCACACCAACTATGTATCCTTCCGCCAAACGCCAACAACAACATAGCCAGGCTGACAACTGCACTGCAAGCCGACGTACATTGTTCATCCGCAGACACTAATTACGACACCTCTAAAATTTTGTAATATAATATGCTAAATGTAAATATACATTATACTTCATTTCCTGAAAGTGAACACATCATGTACATATTCCACTAAACGATTATCAATATTTTAGCCGCTGTTCATAATATACAGAAGAACTATTTCTACGACATCAATGCCAACCCAACCATCCTCCAACTATCGTACAGCAGAGAGTTTAACTCACTTTTAAAATAATTATTTCGAACAGTTTTCGTACTCGTGGACGTGTAACGATAAAAAAAAATATTTATTTATCTCACCGTCCTATTCAATTTACTTCACATTGTTGTGTGGTAATAACAGAAGTATTCCTAGTAATTCTTTTCCAACAGTTCGTTTCTAAAAGTATCAACTTACCGCACGGCGGATGTACTCTGTACTTCACAGACAATTTTGTCGGGCGCGTCCTAAACCGATACGCATGGCCAGTGATTTATCGCGAAAATATTTCCGCAAGATTTATGAGCTACAACGATGTTTGAAAGAGACTTTCGACTTCGGCCATGTTGTATTTCAGTTATCAGTTACCCGCCGTTTTCAGGAACAGATTTCTGCCCATGTAACATGTTGATTTATGTACTGATACAACAAAAAAAAATGTTACAACCGAATGCTTTTTATGTTTTAGTGACGTTGAAAATAAGCACAGTGAGCAAGTTGGTATCATCACAGAATATATTGATACATAAGATACGTACGCAAAAACACGTGATGTGCGTGGTTAGCATGAGGAACGAACAGGATGTATAAATTATTATTATAAAAATGTTTTGCACTGAAACAAATTGGGACGAAATTCTTTTCGCGAAACATTCATGGCGCTAATTATAGGTTAAGCTATAGTTTCACTTAGGAAAGCAGACATGTCAGCTCAATCCCTCTCTGCCGCTGTGCATGCTCTCTTATATGTGGCTCAGCCCTGAGACGCACTTAGATCCCGTTCCTCCCGCGGACCACCCCTCGACAAACCTAAGTGTGTCCTCGGGAAATATGTGAACTACTGCTGTCCCCCTCTCTGACATACCTCGCCTCCTACTCTGCTTCGACCCGCTACACCCTCCCAGCCAATAGCGACGAGCACTTCGTACAGTCTCGTCAGCCAGAAAGTGACAACCAGAGTGTAGTTGTTGTCCTACCTTTACTTCATGGGTTGCACAGGCCTATTATACCTACTACAGATGGTAGCTTACAATATGAATGGAGTGTATATGGAGGGAAGGCCTCAAGACACTCCCCTCCACTGTCTTCACACGGTGACCTCGAAACACCAGCGCTCTTACCTCCCCTACCTGGGGCTACACTTATGTTTGTCGAGCGGTAACACGGTAGATTAGGTCGGCTAGGGAAAAAATCGATAGAGATGAGTCGGAAATCAATGCGTTACGTTGAAGCCCATCAAACAGTAAACTTTCCCCGCGATAAATCAACATACGTGCCTATTCCTAACAACGTGATAAACAATAGACTGCAACTTTCTGCACCTGGTCCCCTCGTCAGAGAAATCAGAAACACAAGTCGAAGTTACTGCGTGTTGGATTTATAACAGACTCTACACGCATTGATCTGACGTATATTCTTCCTCTTTGTTGACTCGCCTTTACGAGCTATTTAGCTATTACCATGTCGTTTTATGACGTAATAACAACGATATCGTGTGTGAGAGTCTTTCTAATACTTTAAACGTCCCCTTGTGGTATTTTCCAGGGTTTTACATGACGATAAAAGCCGTCTAAAAATAGTTTGTAAATTTACCAGACGTGCGTATAGGAGTGCTAAGAAAGTAGGTATGGTAGAATAGTTTCACAAACATCCATGGCAGCGCTCGTAAACCTTTTTATAAAACAGTCAAATGTATTCTGAAGTTACCAGACTTGTATTGTAACAACTGTAAAGGTTTGCATATTTACAAGACGGAAGTATGGTAACTGTCCCACTCTGCGTCTGGGATAATAACTTCCTAAACATTTTAGGAAGTTTTTTTACAGTGAGCCCTCACGAAATAGTATGGACTCCAATTTTCGGCGAAAATATTTGTGCACCAGTTTGTGCCAGTGTGTTACGTGAACATCTGCAGCTCTGCTTCGTTGTCAGTGATTGGATGTTTTTAACTATCACGTGTCTGGAAACTCCCGCCTACTGGCCGTGTGTTAGTGTGAGTGAGGCACGGCGCCAAGGGCGATGTTGACCGGCTCACCTGGTGCGGTATCACCTCTACCGCAAGACACTGCAGTGATATCGTAGATCACTCGCCTGACTTGACACTTTCAGTTGTGACCTCATCTTTTATTGGCGATAACTCTAAGCTACGTCCGTTGAATGTTTCTGCAGTAGTTTCACACGAATCCCACGAGTAGTTTTTAAGATATGACAAGTTGGAAAAGCTGTTATTTTAGCCATTTTTAGGGGCTCCGAAATGATTTTTCTAATAGACTACCTTTCCGTCATCGTTTTAAGTATTTTTCTTTCTTATATTGACACAGCGTGTACATATGGAATAGTTATTTACGAAGACACCGCAACGCATTTTAAACACGTAGCAGGTGGCCCATTTAACGTTTTACTGTCAATAACAAACATGTGGCATCGCTGTTACTTTATTATATTTTTTTATTTATTTTATTTATATTTATTTATACACTACAAGATTCAGCTCTAGGCCGGTTTACAATTTTAAGTGTTTAACCTTATACGTAAATACACCTTAATACATAAAGAAGTACATTTAAAAAGAATAAGTAAAAAAGAAATTAAAGAATTGCGCAAAAAAAATTTTTTGATAGTTACATAATAATTTAGAGAAAAAGTGCCAATACTATCACTTGCACTATAATAATTCTAATTTCAACATAACAAATTTGTGTACTATAATCTAACGTAACGTAAAGATCGGTACGGTCAAATGAAAAACTTAGAATCGATAAAAGAGGCACAAAATCAAAATTTCAGAATGTTATTTTAATGCAAAGTTATTTTGTAATTTTTTTTAAACATGTCAAATGGTAGTAATTTTTTTTTAATTTCATTACACTTATTGGTTTTTTGCGGCTTAAAAGAATGAAAAACGCGCAGATTTTGACTTTGAAATGCCGTTACAGGAAAACTGGCAGAGTTAATTTTATTTTGTAAGAGAAAAATGTACTCCCAAGTATTTTATTTTATTTGTACACGATCAAAAATCCAGCAGTACAACGACCGGTTTAAAATTTGTCGTGTGTAAATAGAACTACAAACAAAATACATACTTGCAAAGGGAAAAAAAATTAAAACAATAATTAGAAAGACTTACTTAAATATTAAAACACGAGATAAATGCCCAGGAAAAATATTTACTCACAATCACATATAATTACTTTCAACCCCAATAATAGTTATATTCTTGGTTACACATTATGTAAGTTGTATTGCCAAACAACCTTATTCAGTTTTGTCGATTTTGGCCTGTCAACAATATATGTCTGTATATTTTTTTTTTAAGAGTGCGCTGTAGATAAATAAATGCTGAAAATATCAATTGATTCCTACGCTTTTTTCGAAGCCAATATGGATAAAATACTCAATGACAATCCTAGATAACGGTATTTGCCAACTTTATGAGTAAATATTTATCCAGAATTACAAATTCGTTACGCGTGATCTCTTGCGCCGCAGTTAAATGCACGAGGTTCCGGCGTCAGAGATTGTGCCTCAGAAGTTGGTAACACTGGAAACAATTTTGTTTTAAATGTTGGCTAAAACTAATGTCTAGGATATCTATTGTTTAACTTTCGCAAGTTGGCTCCAAGAAACCTACAGTTATAGATTAATGCTTTAAGCGTTGAATTATGTACCACGCCCTCTTAAACTGCTACGTAATTTGACATTTTCATCTACTAAACTAACACTTCTTCATACAAATATAAAATTACTATTATTCCCCACTTGAACAGTCTTAATCCAGCATGACGCTTGTCCCCTGTACAGCTGAGAACAGATGAGCAGGAATCCTGCAGGTAGTACGGCAAGTCGCTAGTTAACATTCCATCCGCGGCGCGCGCGCGCTGTCTGTCGTCCCGCCGATTGTCTCCGGAGTGACATCTCTGTTACCTGTTCCTCTACCCTCCCTCCTCCCCCTATCATCTTACCTTACAACACTATCTTCACCTTCCTTGATGAGCCGCAGAGGAATAACAAGCTTGTTCTCATGTATGGCGGAGAAATATCGGTGATCTTTGAAAGAACTGTGCAATGGGAGTTCGTGACTAGATTCAGTTGGACGTACTCCATTGCAAAATTGAACGACTGTCAAAGCAAAACTAAACAAATAAAAGAAACCATAAAATAAGCAGAGTATGCTTAGTCGGCAAGATACAAACACAACATGAAATTCCAAGATGGAATCGGTGTCACTTGGCAGTAATGATATATTTTATAAAGCCATAATCTCATAACCGTGTATATCATTAGGTCTATGTACTAGTATTAAGTGTGCGTGGTAGATAAATAAACGCTGAAAACATCAATTTAATCTTACGCTTTTTTTCGAAGCCAAAATGGAGAAAATACTCAATGACAATCCTAGATAATGGTATTTGCCAACTTTATGAGTAAATTTTTATCCAAAATTACTAATTCATTACGCGTGATCTCTTGCGCCGCAGTTAAATGCACGAGGTTCCAGCGTTAGAGATTGTGCCTCAGAAGTTTGTAACACTGGAAACAATTTAGTTTAAAACGTTGGCTAAGACTATTGTCTAGGATTGCTATTGTTAAATTGTCACAAATTGCCTTCAAGAAACCTACAGTTAAAGATTAATGCTTTTAGCGTTGAATTATGTACCACGCCCTCTTAAGGTTCATAGGAATATGCCCAAAATTATTAACATTATATATATATATATATATATATATATATATATATATATATATATATATATATATATATATATATATAT
>PNEQ01124545.1:0-55260 GCA_003012365.1 Medauroidea extradentata | reverse complement strand
GTTGGCGCCACAATAAAATTTATTTTTCATTTTATTATTATAATTTTTTTACTAAAAGTTATTCAAAAGTGCTCACTTTACCGAAAATTATTTTCGTGAAATTCAAGGCTCCCTACGAATGGAATCGCCTAAAATTGTGTATGTTTGTGTGTGTGTTTATATAGACACACACAGACACACCACACATACTAGCAGAATCCAGGAGACATTGACCTGCTAGTGTACACATAGAGACGATGGTATATAGCGAAAATATGTTGTGCCAGGTTACCCTTGTAAACGCTGTAGTTTCCTGCAACTATATGATAGGGCAGACCTTCTCAATACGCGGCCCGTGGGCCAGATGCGGTCCGCAGAGAGATTTCTACTGGCCCGCCATCAAAATGTCAGAAATCAGCGAAAATGTTTGGTTATAATAATTTAAAGGCTATTTCTTAATAGTTATAGTTAGGTCAATGTAGTTAATCTCTGAGAATGAAAATGATTTATGTTAGACTAAAATTAAATTCAATTAAATGGGTAGTTATAAAATTGAAGCAAGTGGTACCGAAGGTACATTTAATTGAGAAGTCCTGTGACAGGGTGATGTACGCCTGATACAACGTAGCTGTCTGCAGACCAACAGCAGGCTTCAAATACTACAATAGCGGAATTCTTATTGGCTCGGTCAAATAGGGCAACAGCTTCACGTGCAAGCGAAAGCCAGTTTTCTTTTGGTAAGCTGAACGCGTGCTGAAATCCAGCGAACAGTCAAGTTTTCCCGCGATAATCCAACATCTCTTCCTGTATACCATAAGTGGATACGCTGCAGAGCCAACTAGTGACGAATTGGCGAGTTAGAGTAAAATGGATAGCATAAATACCTTCTCCATGAAGAAATTCATTTGTGTACCAAGTTTCATGGTGGTCGGTCAAACGGTTTCGCGGTTTATCGATCTCGTACATACCAACATCCACTTCTATGTATATTGATACAACTGAAGTGGATGCTGTAAGAAGTATTTTAATATTTGTGCGGTTTCGGCTCATTTGCGAGAGCATGCAAAATATTTATTTGCTATATTAACTATTATTAACGGACAAAAATATTGATGACAATTTTTAATTTCTAACTTTGAGCCTCCTACGTTTACAATGGAGCCGTTATATTTGCTACGTCTATTGTCGCTTACCAAGCGCGGAAAACAAGCGATACAAAAGTTGATTCTGATAAAGTCAGGTCACTAAGACGCCTGGATAAAACATTCAGATAATTAAATTAAGAGTCCGGAGGGATTGCAGCCTACAAAAAAGCTACTAGGAAATTGTGCCATCTGCTTCGAAGCCTCCTTCAATAATCTAACATTATTTGTCATTACTACCGGTGGCTAAATACATACACTTTCTTCCCAAGACAAATATTTACTAACCGTCGCTGTGACTGTCAGAAGCTGGGTCCGATATTGTTTTCTTTCTTACATTTTATTTTGTGTACTGTTCAAGGTGCTACACCAATTCAACATCCTTTTAGTTTAGAGTTTGAATGTCATTGTGTGAGTAATCAGGTAGTGCAGAAATAGCGTTAAGTTAAGATAATCAACTGGGTAGTTGTTGTTTATATGTACGTTATCAAAATTTTGCAAACAAACGTACGGTGTATCGATAATTAGTTGTGTCGTTCAAAATTACGTTAGAATAAATACGTGCCGTGCGTTTACATAATTACGCTTCCTAGAATTAATTATCAATATTTCTTTATTTCTTGGTGAATTGGTTTTCCAGCGGAGTGCGTGGGGAATGTTCAAAACGTGAAACAAATTTGTGTAACTGCAATGATGTCAAAGTAGAAATAGCAGAAGATATTCCTGTACAATCACGTGGGATAAACAATTACGAAAATGTTACCAGGACGCTCCCAATAAAATACAATGTGGTTGTATTAAGTAATAAAATGCTTGTCTTATTTGCAGTGCCACTATTTTAAAACTAGGTGGTTTTAAACAGTTTGTATGTGTGTATATATGTGTGTATGCATACATGTATGTATGTATTTATTTTAAACTTTTAAATTCATAAGTCTGGTTCGTAACAGTTAGTTAACGCTCGGAAATATTCTTCACATAAAATTTTCACAACGGGTACAAATGAAAACATAATAAAGAAACACGAATCATATAAAAAAAATAAATTTCGAGCACAAGTAAAGAGTGCTATCAAGAAGAAAGGAAAAAAGAAACTGAATCTCTTAAAGGATTGAAAAACTACGATGATTATGTATGTATACATATATACATATAGCTTCAAACTATAATGACTATCGTAAGCTCTGTGAAGTCCATATATTTATCCTCCCCCTCCCTCTCTCACACACGTACTTTCTCTTTCTCCATTTCTATATATTTCTCTACCACACACTCTCTCTCTGCTGTAAGAATTAACACAAAATGTAAATTGATGCAGCATGTATTGTGTACGCATACAGCACTGCCGATTTTATATATTTCTAGTTATTATGCATTCAGAATTATAATTAGGAACCGGAATAATTTAAACATTTTAGCGGAATTAGAGCTCCTCTTTTAAAAAAAATAGTGTCAACAATAAATTTCTGGCAGAAGTTAGACCTAAGTACGCAATATTAAATAAAATAACCATCTAAAACTCTTATTTCATTAACAACTCTATGAAAAATAATTAAATTTCGCTTCCTTTGTTACACAGCATATTGCAGTAGTAACAAAAATTACCAGAAAAATAGTTATTATGTATTGCAACCGCAAAAAAAAAAATAGCTTCAAAAAGTATAGACATGCAAATTTAATACAAAGCTCACATAATAATTAATATGATATTATAAATTACATAAATTAAATCGCAGCATTTTACGTTAAACCTACAAGATTTTACAAGTTAGTGAATAGGCTACATCATTGCTTAGTAATTTACTTTCTGTAACTATAAGTTTCTAAGGACTTAATTATTTTGTGTATGAATAATTTAATTAGGATTGTAATTGTGGAACAATTTATAGTGAGTCATCGTGAATATTTCTTGTTCAATATTCAACTCAGTTAATTCGTCAAACACAATGAGACGTACGTATCTGCATATAGTTTCCTGTTTATTGCCCGGAGCAACTGTAATGAGTACAGCCGTGTGACCTCACAGCGTAAATCGTATACGGAAGGCGTCTACAACACACAAGACTTTATCTTCTTGGTTTAACAGCTCAGTGTGCGCTCCTTACTTCCACTGTACGGCAGTAAACGTATTATGTTATTCACAGGACAGCTTTAAACACAAACGTTCAATGGACGACTTGAAGTACAGGCCCCATGACGTCACACCGCAGAGGAAATACTGTGGGATACAAAGCTTGTTTACAAACATGCTGATTTGTTAGTTGGTAATTGCAGAAAGCAAAAATGTTGCGCATTCATAGATTTGCACGCAAGGGTAAAAAATAGCAATTTTAATGTCATGGTTAAGATACGCAAATACATAAGATTAATGTTTACCTGAAAAAAAAATTGCAAATTCCAAACAGATAATCAATTTTCTTGACGCACATCTCATCCGGGACATGTGAAGCCAAACAGCTAAATGAAGGTTATGTTCGGCTGCGGTATCCATGGAGATAGGAATTGTATCCCACACCTGACTGAAGCTCCGCCTCTTTTCAAGTCGTCCATTCAGGGTCAGTCTCTCATATCCAAACAGTCTCTTTACCTCGAATTAAAAAGGCATGACAATTTACTAAACGGAGAACCAAGTGTATGGCGTCAAATTTTCTGACGTCTCCCTTGAAACTACGAAGAGAAGTGAAGACATTTTGGTCACCACTTAACACCTAGGTTTTTAGTGCTGGTGAGGGGTGACATGATGTAAGTATGGAGCAGCGTCGGAATGAAGGGGCGGGGGGAATTGGAGATCCCCGAATAAACCCGCAGAGGAGCGGAACTAGACGTTGAGTACTGACCAAAATCTCTTCAAGCAATCATGCCCACCCCATGTCACCTTAGCGAGCCGCGGTGGGCGAATGGTCAGACCATTCGCCTCCCACCAAGGTGATCCGGGTTCGATTCCGGCGAGGTCGGTCCCCAGATTTTCGCATGTGGGAATCGTTCCGGACGATGTTACTGGTCGGCTGGTTTTCTCAGGGATCTCCCGTTTCCCCCACCCCTTCATTCCAACGCTGCTCCATACTCACCTCATGTCACCACTCACCTGCGCTAAAGACCTCGATGTTAAGAGGGCGTGGTACATAATTCAACACTAAAAGCATTAATCTAAAATAGGTTACGTGAAGCCAATTTGCGAAAATTAAACAATAGCAATCCTAGAAAATAGTTTTAGCCAACGTTTTAAACAAACTTATTTCCAGTGTTAGGAACTTCTGAAGCACAATCTCTGACGCCGGAACCTCGTGCGTTTAACTGCGGCGCAAGAGATCACTCGTAATGAATTAGTAATTCTGGATAAATATTTACTCATAAAGTTGGCAAATAACATTATTTAATATTGTCATTGAGTATTTTATCCATATTGGCTGCGAAAAAAGCGTATAGATCAATTGATGTTTTCAGTGTTTATTTATCTACCACGCACTCATAGCGCTGACCAAAATCCTCTTACTCTCACACTCCCATGTCGCCTTCACAGGAGCTCATACCTAGCTACTAGACACTGACCGCAATCACTTCATTGAATATTATTCGAGTCGTTAGATGAGAGTAGGGTACACAGTAAAAAAAATTGTACATTTACAAGAAAATTCTTGTAACGTAATATCAGAACATTATCAGTCAGATAATAAAAGTAAGATGTCAGAGACCTTTTAAAATGGTTACAAATATCGTAAACAATTTTGGGAACTAGTAAAATAATGCTAATGAGAAGATTTTTCGAATTGAAACAAAATAAACCTAGGAGACCTTTTACATTTTACAAAATATTTCGTACTTTCACAAAAAAATTTTTTGGAAATTAGTTTCCAAAAAAAAAATTTCGTAACACTACAAGCAATTATTGTAAAATGTTGTAAATTTACAAGATTTTTGTAAATTTTACAAAATATTTTCGTAAGGTTACAAAAAACTTTTTGGAAACTGGTTTCCAAAAAACCTACAGTTTTGTTACTGTGTAGGGTAGTTTCAGTAAACTCCACCGCGGCTGCTGTGACGTAGGCCAGGCCCGCCCTACCCTGTCTAACTCGAACAAAGATGACTGCCGTGTTTACTCCGCACCAAATTAGCCCGGTCGTCTCGCGAATGCACGCACGTTAATAGGTGCTAATTAGCGTCTGCAATAACGGCCGCCTGCTATCCCCTTGCCCCTTGCTAACCTGTCTCGAGGTCGCTACTCAACCCCCCCCCTCTTTTGCTTCTGTATGTCTGTCTGTCTTCTCTGCATGTCCGAGTGTCCTCCGCGCGCCCCTGCTTCTCTGGAGGACATTGCAAACAAGAACTACCCTGCCGATTGTCACCGTCGCTGGTGGTTGTTTAAGAAATACTCTTGCGAACTAATTGCCGGAGTATTTTATGTCGAGTACTACACGAAGAATGAATCAACCACGCACATACACTCACACACACATACATGAAGATCTAGCAAAAGTATTTTCGCACCACTTTGGTAAAGAGTGCATGGTATATAAATAAACGCTGAAAACATAAATTAATTTCTTCACTTTTTTCGAAGCCAATATGGATAAAATACTCGATGGCAATCCTAGATTATGCCATTTGTCAACTTTGTGAGTAAATAATTATCCAAAATTACTAATTCGTTACGCGTGATCTATTGCGCTGCAGTTAAATGCATGAGGTTCCGGCGTCAGAGATTGTGTCTCAGAAGTTCGTAACACTGGAAACAATTCTGTTTTAAACGTTGGCTAAAACTATTGTCTAGGATTGCTATTGTTTAATTTTCGCAATTTGGCTTCAAGAAACTTACAGTATAGATTAATGCTTTCAGCGTTGGATTATGTACCACGCCCATTAAGTGTCTTACGTTCACATCTGCAGCTGTTACGCCATCGTTATTGGCAGCGTGCATTTGCGAAGAGAAGACTCTCATTTTACTGGACCAATTAGAACAAGGTTACGTGGACACCACACATCTGTGTTTTGACGGATATGACTCCAAGACGCAGATAGTTCTATACATCCAATCACTAACTATGAATCAGAGCCACATGCGTGCACATAGATCAATGAAACAAAGGAGTGAGACAATGTTTTCGCGAAAACTTCCGGTGTCATATATAGAAATAACACACCAACACACACACACACATATATATATATACACACACAACACTTATGTGTGTACGTATACAAGTAGGTGTGTGTGGGTTTGCACGTCGGTAAGAACAAATGAACTATATGGTTTATTAACACTGTAGAAGGCCGATTTGTTACTAAACATAATTAATTCGCATTTGCTTCCCAGTATCACATTTTGCTGTTGTATTTAATTTTTCGTACCGACAAATTTTTCTATCTCGTAAAAAATTGCCTCACGATGTATAGCATTCACGGGTTCGATCGGAATTCCAGCCATCCATATATTTGTTTTTCCGTCGCTCGTTATTTGACGAGAACACTCTAGGTAAATGCGTGTGGAAGGAGCGGGCGGTCCTTATGATTGGTAACAGCTGATGTCCTTTCCGATTATGTCTATCCGAGCCAATGGTTCCGTCTACGGCACGATGACCCTGCTACAGACTTGCTATGCCTGATATTTATTACATTTATTATTTATTTGTTTGCGCGTTTTGCGTGTCTTCCAACAACACAAGGTCTTGGTAGAGGAACACGTAAGGAAGCCTAGGCAGGGGGGGGTGTCGGCCAGTGTCTGTTTTACGAACCATCTCTGCATTGGCCTGAAACCAGTGGAAAACCGAAATCAGGATGGCCGGAGCCGGGGATCGAAGCCGGGTCTTCCCGAATACGAAGCGAGTGTTTTACCATTGCTCGTGTTGAACTATTGATGTGAAAGAATATAATTAGTTTTTATTACTAACAGGTTAGATGTGAAACAAAATTTACGTCTCCGCTCAAGGACCTCCTTTTTACCTTACGTCAAGTGCTTAGCATCATTTTGCACCTGAAAAATCCAACATATTCCAGGTCTCCTGGATCCTCCGCTTTATTGGAGGTTTACTTGATAACATTTCCAGGTTCGGAACGCTCCTCCTTTTTTCTAACAAAAACAAACAACATGCAGTCCAACATATTTGTCAGTGTACCTTGTGTCCTTCAATATGCAACTGTGAAAGACTTCGTTGCAGCCACCCCTAATGCTAGTTACTGGCAAAAGAACATCTCAGTTGTCGGACACACATCGCCAATACTACCTATATATCTGTTTTTTCGTCTGCAATTGATGCAGTCATTATTTTGCACTTAACATTTGTACGTGTACAAAACGGTATTTCAGACACGAATTAAAAAAAAAAATCTATCTTGGCTTCTGCCCTGCTGCGCTTTATCACATGTTACAAAAATCACTATGAAAACCTCACAGGGCAGTTTACCGCGTCGCGTGTAGAGGCGATGTGATTTTCTTAGAGAGTTATGGTCCGGCCATAATCGCTCGTCTGTTTATTATTAAATAAATTTAGAAAATTACATCTGGTATGTAGACATTGCCTGGCGCAAACCGCATAATTAATTCAAATTACGTTTATGTAACAATATAAGACACATTAGGAATTACCCTGATAGCAAAATTAGCTTGATTCAAGCTTGAATCAAGCCTGCATGACAGGTCTTCAAGTTTGCAGCAAGCTTGTCATGTCAAGCCATAAGTTTTAATCAACCCTGCATGACAGGTCTGCAAATTTACAGCAAGCTTGTCATGTCAAGCCATAAGCTTGAATCAACCCTGCATGCAAGGTCTGAAAGTTTGCAGCAAGCTTGTCATGTCAAGCCATAAGCTTGAATCAACCCTACATGACAGGTCTGCAAGCTTGCAGCAAGCTTGTCATGTCAAGCCATAAACTTGAATCAAGTTAACTAGTCTCCACACGAAAAGCCTGCAGCAAGCTTGCCTCGTACAAGGCAGGATACAACCGTGAAAAATAGGCTTGACTCAAACTTGAATCAAACTTACCAAAAAGGGCTTGTAATGGCAAGCCTAAATCAAGCCAATTGCATGCTTGCCGCAAGCTTACATGCTATCTGGGTACGCTTCTATAATTTTACAGATTCAGCACACTTGTAAGTAACGTGATTTTCGGGCGTCTCAAATACTGCTAAAAACTGCATTTTCAGACGGATGTAACTTCGAAAATACCATCTAAATTCGTAAAGTGCAGAACGAGAGGTTTGCGTTCGCCTCCACAGAAAAAACAGTTTTGTGGTGACTGCAAAATGTTTTGTCAATATGGACCTCACGAAATAATTTTGCAGTGGTTACAAATTTTTTTTTGTGGTCACTGCAAAACTTTATTGGGGACAGCAAAAAAAGTTAGTGGTCACCACAAAAAAAATTTGGTAAGGTCGACTAAGTATTTTGTGGTGACCAATAAGTATTTTTGTCAGTGTTAACTTCATACCATCCAGAAATAAAATTTTAGGTTCACCGTTTAAAGTCACATAGGAAATAGACTACAAGGAAAACCTTGTACAGTACGTCAGTATGGCGCGCTGTGAATAGAGGCGATATGCTCCCTGTGTAACTTGCCACTCTGGCTCTTATCGCTCGTCTGTTGTCACGTGTAAAACGTGGAAATTTGAATCCGGTACATACTCCTCTTAAGGCCTCGCTCTATTTAGTTTTGCAGTGGTTTCTAAAATATTTTTTAACGCAAATTAATTCATATATAAAAAATAAATCCTTACAGTTTTAACACTTATAAATCATCGTTTGCATCTGAAATTTTCTATTGCAATACACCAAACGGATTTTTAGATTTTTACCCCTGAATTACCACATTATTTTGTTGTCAAAATAAGCCAAAATTTATTAAAATATGTTTTTGCTAGCAAACGGTACATTATAAAAAAAACGCTCTGGCAAAATTGTGTATCGTATGACCGTACAGAGCCTCAAATGTTTTCAAAGCATTTGTTTAACAAATATTCCAGATATTTGCCTTAAAGTGGCCGTCTGCCCAGACGCCGAGAGGTGAGCAGAAGTAATGTTTGCAGATTGTTTTCTCGCGGCTGGAAATGGCGGAAATGCGTTTTTTGCGGTTTTTTTTTTTTAAGGAATGAAATTGTTGGTGCAGAATCTTGAAATAGGCATATGACATTACGATACTTATTTATGTCTATAACATTACATCATAACATTTAGACTGTGATATGATTTTACATGCGTATATGTTCACTCGTCGTGAAGGTAAACAGAATGTGATTATTTTATCCTGCCATTTAGAGATGACGAGTTGGAGCCCCTGCAATATCACGAGTATGCAGACCGCACACTTCGTAGAACGTGCGGAGATGCGTTGAACAAAGGAGCATTTTAAAAGAAATTGCCGCAGGCACGCATGGCGTAGTGTAATTACTCTAATTGTAATTTTTGCCAGTAATACTACAATCTGTACGCAGCTTGAGCGTCGAGTTGCCTTACAAAAGTTTACCTTCCATGCGTGAAACGCGGCTGCAATGTAAGTCATAAAGAATGTACGTGCTAGTAACACTTTTCCTGCTAAAGTTGTCACTAACTGCCAGGAAACTTGTGTGCAAAGTAACCTAACTGGGTCGTTACGCAAGCAGCCAGTTGCAGGCTGAGGCGTTATTACGAGTACGAGTATATCGGATTGCCATAGATCAACGAACATTATACTCTTATACTTTATCACACATAAATAATTTAAGGGCGCGAGATACCGTAATTTTCATCACCGTGTTTTCATTTTTATATTTATACCAGTTATTTTTTTCTTGTTTTAGACACAAAATGCGACTAAATTTTTCTCTCACAAAATTTTTTTATCTCGCATAGTTTTTGCGTAATGGCTCGTTAAAGCCAAAATTTGCAATTTACCGATTTAAGGACGACACTAAAACCAACTCACTTACCAAACCGAAAAAAATTCACAAATAATAACGATGTTGTAGGCTACAAATTCAGCTATGTTAAACCACAAAATAAATAATTTTTGTATTTAAAAATAATATTGAATTTTTTTTAATTTAAACATTTTTATTTAAATACAAAAAAACATTTAGTGTTTGTTTCTATTACGTTAAATATAGCCTGCTACGTCTTTATCCGCTGTGAATTTTTTTCAGTTTGGTATGTCAGTTGGTTTTAGTGTAGTCCTTAAAACGAAAACGTGCAAATTTTGACTTTAACAAGCAATTACACGAACACTATGAGAGATAAAAACATTTCCTAAGAACAACATTTAGTCACATTTTGTCTCTTAAATATGAAATATATACTTGGTACAAATGAAAAATAAAAACGTGGTAATGAAAATTGCTTTAGACCTATATCGCGCCCTTAATGCTACGACGTGTAGTCGATAACTGTCGCGTGTCAATCACTATCGTTTTTATCGAATATTATCTTTGATCTACAATCGAAACGGTGTGATGAACTGTGTTTGTAATTAGATTTCGTGTTTGGTTACACGATCTTAGTTTTCTTTCTAATCTACTTTATATGGTTTAATATTTTAATTGTATGTTTTTTACGTTCATACTGTAAAAAATTTCCGTACATTCACAGAAATATTTACAGTAAAGTACTGTAATTGTACGGAAGTGGCTTCCGTAATTTTTTGTTTACGGAAGTTTCTCCGTGTTGCTAGTTTACGGATGTTTGATCGTAACTTGCCATAAATTCATGTAAATATGTTTCTACAAATTTAAAACATATTTTATTGTGTTTCTTTAAAAATCGCTGGTATTAATGATCAGTATGACTCCTAGAATGAATGAGCATGCACACTGGTGCTAAACGTAAAGAAGACAAGACAAGCTAAGGTAATAGAAGCGAAGCGCTGCTTCCTGGTTGTCCACACTTTGCCGCGAAGAGAAGAGATGTGTGGAGACGAGCAATACAACCAAGGACTCGTATCGCACATGGACAAAGAGCCGAACAGCCCAACAAGTGGCTGAAGTGTTCCGAGGAGGCCACACATATATTTTATTCTCCTCGCTTCACCTATCCTGCAGTGGGCGGCCACACATGTCACTTTGTGGAACTTATCACAGCTGGAAAAAAAATCGCACCTCTTCTCTGCGTTTCGCGCCAGCGGGTATGCATCTTAAAAGTTTTTTATTTATATACAGTAACGTCTTTTTCTCATAATGGTACTGATGAAGTTCTGTAAAATCAGGAAATAAAAAACAAAATTTGTCTCTTATAAATTTGGCATCTCACTACTTGGAACCCGCTCACTCAGTATCGTATCACTGTGGTACATCGGTTAGTGTGTCTGCCTGGTAATCTCATGGTTGTAGACTCGAATCCTGGCAAATTCGAAAATTTTTCCAGGGAACTAAATGGTATGTCCAGGTCTTAAGGGCGCCGCCTACCCGCGCGTGAGAGGCTCAAAACCGACGGAGCAGTAAGGTCGACCTTGAAGCTCGCACCAAATGCCGCGTCGCCTCAACGAGCCAAGCGCTGAACTAGCGTGCAAGGTTCCTGCCGAGCGGTTTTTACTATGGGACATTAAGCGGTGACCATATAATTTTATTGGTGGAAAGTCTGCAACTAGGTTCAGTGCATGTCGCAACCTGAGTTCCACATACGTCCGGTTAGTACATTTTGAAGTACGGAAGTCTGAAAAGTCCGTTTTTAGCCATGTTGGAGGTCTTAGAAACAGTGTTTTTAATGAGCGTGGCGTCTTAACAACGAGGTCCCGACCTTGTCTGAAATTTGTTTTCTTTTCGTACCTTTGCACAATGGACACACGTGGAATATTTTCGTAGAAAAAACCTGTTTACGAACACACTGCAACGCATTTGAAGCGTGGGGTAGGCGGCCGCCTTAAGAGAATATAACAAATAAAGAGTATTTTGTATTTCTGGGAAATGGAGTGTCAGAAATTTAAAAAAAAAAAAAAAAAAGTTCAATTTTTGTGAGGAAAACGGATTGTCCGTAATTTTAGGGAGGATTTCGTTACCAAGCAAATCTGAGTGTCCGTTATTTTAGGAAGATTTTCGGACTATTTTTTTCCTGTGCTTTTCCGTAATTACGAGGAAGTTTTTTTCTAACAGTGCCAACGTCTTGGGTTTCTGACCTCTTATCAGAGACTTGTGGTGTCGCAGTAACTTTGTTCTGACTGCTACAGTCAACATAAGTGACGTCTTTGCTCAAAGATACGCTGCCAATAACCACTAAGCACAGCTGCAGATGTGCACATAAGGCATTGAAGCAAAATGGTGCAAATATATTCTGGCGAAAGTCAGGGGTCCCTACACAAATGATAGTAAGTAATAAATTTCATCAAACTCGAAAGTCAACGTCTTAAGGCCATAATAAAATATTTATGATTTGTCTTGACTAGATGGTCTTCAAAAGGGTTCGCTTTACCGCGAACGGCCTATAGTTAGATCGCATGATGCAGAACTTTGCATCAGTGATACCTCCATTGTTCTGTTTCTATAACTATTGATCCTTATCCTCTCACATTGTTCGTGGTATTATAGTTGCGCTGTATTTATATTTGTCCTTTATTGTTGAAAAAGGAAACATATTGACCGAGGTCTCTTTTGGAAATATGTTTCACTTGGAGTCTTCATTAACTGCTGTAAACGTCTATTTCAGTCTGTCTATTTTGAATTCCTTAGTTCTCATCCTTTACTTTGTGAATTATTTCTCAGTGTTCCACTTTTTTCCGCATATTATTTTTGAATTATTATGAATCAGAATACAACACTATATAGGCCTACTTCCTTGAATTTCTTAACTTGTATTCATAATTTTTAAGTAGAATAGTCAATTGCAATTTTTCACTTAAAAATTATCTAAATTAAATACATTTAAAATACATTATCATGTATATTCTTTGTGTATATAAATCGTTGAATAGGTTTACTATAATTATGTAAATATGTTTCTAATTGTGTCACCTTTTACAACGAGATCCTAAAAGATATTTGTACGTTATTGTAGCTGATATTTTCCAGATTTACAATCTTTAGAGATGATGGTTTATCGCGGGAAAACTTGACTGTTTGTTGGGTTTCAGAGTACCTTCAGCTTATAAAATGATTACTGGCTTTCGTTTGTGCGCAGAGCTGTTGCCCTATTTGACTGAGCCAATAAGAATCCTGTTATTGTAATATTTGATGTATGTTATTGGTCTGTAGACAGCTACGTTGTGTCAGACGTAGCCCTTATCACGCAACCATACATGTCACAAGAAACTACAATGTTTCAATGGTATGTTAGTAAAAACATTTTCGCGATATATCAGCATCTCTAACAATCTTGTAACTAGTGTTTTGCAATGCCTTTTATGTAAACAACATTAGTGATCATTAAAAAGTCTTCAGCTATTAGGTTTTTCACTATTTCAAGTAGGCCTATTTGTGTCAGTTAATGTACAATACAGACAATATTGTCTTTAACAACACATTATAACTTATTTTTAGTTATTATCATTTTAGTTTTTTACAAATAAATATGAATAGGTGTGTAGTATAGAAGAACAAATGACAAACAAACACGGCGTACACATTAATAGAAATACACACACACATATATATATTTATTTATATATATATACAATACACGCACACAGGATGTCACGGGAGGAACGGAAATATTCTGTGAGGTGATAGTACTGGTCATTGTGATCAAAAAGTTCATATGAACAGGGGTCAAAATGGAACGGTTGTCGAAACAGCCCCATTTGAATGTAAACATGCATAAGTTATTAAAATTACTTTTATTGCTTTATTTGCAGTTATGTTCCTCCATGCACTGACAGACCATGTCACAATCAATGAGGCAATGCGTTGCCACAGAAACGTGTTTAAATACACAACTAACCGACTAATGTAGGCATTGTGTGTGACATGACATTAAACAAAATGGTTAGTGCATTGCAATATTGTTATTACAACTGTGGAAAAAATTAGTGTGCTCTTGATTATGTATTCCAATTTTCTTGTGACCGAAACGAGGAACAAAACTGCAAATAAAACAATAACAGTAATTTTAAAGCTTCAATGTTTACATTCAGATGGACCTATCTCGACAACCGTCCCACATTAAACCCGTTATCATATATAAACTTTTTTGATCACAATGACCAGTACTGTCACATCCCAAAATATTACCCGTTCCTCCCGGGACATCCCATATAAAACGAATGAAGGATACTTCATTGGAAAAGTTTGCTGTCAAATGCTTGTCGGATGGCTATTTTCTATTTTACAGCTATGTTATCAGCAATAATAAATGTAATATTGGCATAGATAAGGTGAAGCTGTCTTTTAAATCAGCAATAAACCTGCACACCAAAATAAAGGAAGCTTCAAACAGCATTTATGTTGCATAATAATTTCTACGCAATACATATGTCAGTGTGGAGAGGACATTCACAACATAAACCATATATTGTTTCAACGTAAACGATTAAAGGGAATATACGAATTTATTGAAAAATTACAAACTGTCATCATTTGCCTACTTAGCATACATCAGTGCTATAATTTCTCTCAGATATTCAATGTGTGTACAAGTTATTTCACTACTTTCTTTCAAAATGATGATATCAACTAAAGCATAAACATTTTCGTTACCGCTGTTTCTCGTGCGACTTCAAGACTTCTCGAACAAATGTGTATATAGATGAAACCATATTAGTAACTATACTAGTCTGTGATCTACGAGCAATAATGCAGGTCTGGGTTATGGGTAAGGGTAAATTCGAAAAGTGGAATTTCTGGCTGGACGGGATCAACCTAGGGCCACACACACGAGGTGCAATACGTGAAGTGAATAAGTTAATTATTGTTATCCTCCCTTTGTCGAAGCAGAATTGTTATTGACTGCAGCAGTTGCGCGCACAACGCAAACGTCTGCACGTACCGGCCGTACGATACTAGACACGTACCCGCTGTACGTGAGCTGCATCCGAGAGGAACGTACACATTGGCTGTCGCTGTGAATATCTCTCTCGCTCTCTCTTCCTCGCCTCTTCACTGCCATGAACTGGTATCTACCCAGTGTGGCCAGGTGCATTATGTGGAGATGGAAAAGCCTTGCACCGAAAAAAAAAAAAATAATAATTATGTTGCTTCCCAGAATTATGGTACACCAACAGAAAAAAAATACTCGTTGTACTAGAATTCTTGTGTTCTTTGCTGCACTGGGATCTACCCATATGCTGTAATGTCGATGTTGTTTGAATATTGTGTAGATTAAATTATGATCGCAACTAAACTGAATCACAAGAACGTATTTTTTTTTTTTTTTTTAAGTTTATGCGAAGATACCGAACGAGTTAGCAAAATTTAAATACTGGTCAACAATATGGCGTATAGTTCTTCGCCAATCAGTCAGGGCCTTCAAAATATGAGCTGAAATGAAGCCCGATTGATAGGAAATATTAAACAGTGTGCAGTAGCTATTCGAGCAGTAATTATGTGTCAAATATATGGTGTTATAAGACGATGGATAAAGTATGCTTATATTAAACATGTCGTTCTGTATAATTTTTTTTCTTGTGAAACACAGAACATAGTGCTGGATAGAAACTTAGCTTATAAGTTTCATTGCGTAAGTTTATTTTTTTTTGGGGGGGGGAGAGGGGATTGGTTGACTATTTGTAGTTACATATCAAACAGACCAAAGTATTTTTTAGTACTTTATATAACCCGAAAGTACAATTCCACGTGTAAGACAGAGTACTTAAGCAATTTGTCGTGCGTGGAAACTGGGTATACAGTGTAAGTAAGGACAGAAAAATTTCGCTGTTTTGGTTACCTGTAGACTAGATACTCCATAGTTTTAGTAATAAATTTATCGTAACCGTCACGGTAAGCAGAAACATTTTAGGTAATCCCGCACTGTAAATTACCGTTTCTTGCTGTTGGGATGAACGGTTAGCATTCGCTTAAGGCCTTGTTCTTTAGTTTTTTAGACTGAAGCCAATAAATCCAATACTTTTTAACTAAAAGCTCTGAAATAATTTAAGACAATGTCCAGTCACACGATGTACAAAACTGTGGATGCGTTTTTAAAATAATGTACCATTCGTAAGCAAAAAAATTTTTGCTTCATTTTGGCTTATTTTCACGACAAAAAACGTGATATGTTTGGTGACGAAATCTAAAAAACCGTTCAGTACATTGCTACTAAACAATTCAGCTACAAATTATGACATATTAGTGTCAAACCTGTGGAGCAAAATTTTGATATGTGTATTAGGTAGCAATAAAAAAAAATATTTTCGAAACGAAGGAACAAGTCCTTAATGGAACCAGCTTACTTCTAGCTGTATTGTCCGCTCGAAACACAAGTGTGTACGAACAATAAGGGCGATGCTAACGCACTTATCTAGTGCCCCGTGGTACCTACGCGCGTGACGCTGAACTGGTGCGCATTGCTTTGTTCTTCCTGTTGAAATATGGGACTTATAAGAGGGCCGCCTAGGAGGAAGTATTTTGCGCCTTCGAGGCTTAGAAGTGTGGAAGCGAAAAGGACGAGACAGCATGCTCGTCTGCCCTCACCTAGCCTCTATAGGCGCAAGTATAGTGGCGTAAGTCACTCAACTAGCTTGCCGTATTTTCGCTGACAACTCGCAGCTGAGACATTCAGTGTTTATAGTGTAATATTAAATACGTAAGAGTATTGTACATGCATGCACCTACAGTATTAGATGCAAGAGAATTATATGTTAACTTTAAAAAATTCTTTTGCGATTATTCTGCATGACAAATCAATGAAATTATTTATGTCAAACAGTATACCAAGAATATATCGTATATTTTGTCGAAGAGAAAATTTTGATAAACCAATTTGAATAAATGTTAGGCCTATGGCTTAAAAACTGAAAATGCAATAAACATTTTTTAAGATAGAGGGTGATGAGCGCACAGCTCTCACATACGTACTGTAATACAAGGTTAACCGTGAATCGCGGTGAATAATACCTTGAAGTTTGAAAATTTTGTATTATTTATTAGTTAATACATTGTATTAATAACATTTTACATACACTTTATATATTAATTTAGTAATACTGTACTTACCTTCTTCGAGTAATCAAAAACTTAACTATCCGGTTAAGGCTGCCGCTTACTTCAATTGTGTTGTAATTGTCGGGTAAGTATAATTTTTTAAGAAAGGACTCCTCATGTGGTCATTGTGGCGATGTAAGAAAAAAACACACTTCTGACAAGGAAGGGATATCATAATTAAGACACAGTGTTCATTAAAAACTCTGTTTTAAGTCTTCCAACATAGATAAATACGGCCTTTCCAGACTCCTGTACTTCAAAATATACTAATCAGATCCACGTGGAACTCGGATAGAAAAATGCGCCGAACTTGACTACAGACTTTCCGCCAGTAAAATTATATGGTTAGTAAGTCTCGTAAGTAGTATGAAATAACCGATTCTGCGCCAGATAGGCGTAATCCAAGATGGTGGCGGTAATGTCAGAGGTCAAAGGTCACTGAGCCGGAGAGCCGCAGGAACAGATATTTCATACCACTCCCAACGTAAAAATGGATTGGTGGGGTTCTTGCACAATAGTTCAGCTCTTGGTTCGTTGTGGCGTTGTAGCATTTGAGTGCTGCTTCAAGGTCGCCCTTACAGCACCGTCACTACTGAACTTCAAACGCGCAGGCACCACAACACCTGGCGGCATGCACCGGGTCCGATGAACGACCTGCGACAGCCGCCGGCCATGACCACGACGACGTCTCCCACGCTCGTGACGTGTCTCAGGCATGCCCGGCCGCAGCCCCGGGAGAAGGGTCCGGCTGGCCCCCACCTCACCCTCAGCCAACCACGGCGTGGCCCCACGCGGGCTGGATTTATCTGCAGCGCGGACTCACGACGCGTTGTTTTATTGGCGACCCAGCGGAGCGGAATTAGCTCGCCTCTCCTCGCCGCGCCATTGTGCGGTGGCGGCACTTGTCGTAACTCTTTGTACGGCCCGGCACTTGGATTAAGCAAAGGGGAAAAAAGAGGGGTGGGTAACGTTCTCCGGCAGTCACTAGGTATCACGCACGCCCACCCGGGCAATCTACTCACCTCCGCAACTGACGCGATGGACGCGACAACTGAGTTGCTCCCGCACACCCATGGGTAGGACCCGGTAGTTTTCGCGAAAAGATTTTTGACCCACTTAGTTTCAGTGTCTTAAGTGCACACCTGCAGCTCAACTTCATGAATACTGGCAGAGTGTTTTTGTGCAGAGTTATTATTCATTTAACTGTGCCGATCAGTACATGTATAACTGTGACACAACACGTCTGTGATTTGCGGGTTTAACTTCCAGACGTTGTATGTTACAGCATCCAATCACTGACCACAAAGCAGAGATGCAGATACGCACGTAAGGCCCTGAACCAAAATTCTGCAAAAATCTTTTTGCGAAAACTACCGTGCCCTACGCATGGGCCATTTTACCCATCGATACGTACTGTACCGGAGTCAAATTGCCATGTGCACCCTCACATCCGGGAAACACTCTGCATGGACAATACAACGACCGTAGAAGAACATGCCTGGAACATGAGTTGAAAAATACCGTAAGGTTCCTATTTACCTGCGCTTGAAACGCATTGCAGCGAGTTACTCGTAATCATATTTGGAAGAAACTTTTCAACGCGCATTACGTTTGTACAGCTATGAAAATAAAACACGTTTCAAACAATTTTTTGTCAGTTTAAAAATTAGGATCGCTTATTGGAAACACGATTTACAAGATGGCTAAAAAAACAGCTTTTTTGAACTGCCGTGTCTAGGAAAATTCCAACAGGATTCGAAAAAAACAATAATAGAAATAAGTGCTGGAATTTGAACAATAACTATCGCAAATAAAATAAACTGTCTTCGCTTAAAGTCCCATAGAAAAATGAATAATAGTACAGCTCTGCGCGCCAGTTGCTAGGTTTGCATGTAGAGGCGATAATACATTACATACGCCGACCAACGTCACTCTTAACGCTCCATCGGTTTCGTGCCTCACATACACCAACACAGCCTACGTAGATAAGAACCTTAAGGGCGCCTCCTACCACGCGCTTAAAGTGCGTTGCTGTGTTTCGCAAATACATTTTTTTACGAAATTATTCCACATATGCCCATTGTGACAATTTACCAAAAGAAAATAACTTTCAAACGATGACGAAAATGTAGCTTCAAAGCATTCCGTCAATTAGAGAAATCATTTCGGAGTCACTCAAAATGGCTAAAATCATCGTTTTCAACCGCCTATTGGCCGTGTGTTTGTGTCAGTGAGGCACGACATAAGGGCGATGTGGACCGGCTCATCTGGTGCGGTGTCATCTCTACAGCAAGATACTGAAACCATTGAATATTTTTTTTTGTGAGAAAGGCATTGGGTAACTATTTTATAATAAAATTTCTAGAAGACCGGCCAAGAAAGAACAAAGTTACTGCTAAGGACATGCACGACCAGAGTGTATGCCGTCACTAATATAATTTTTCCATCAAATGAAATAAATAACTGATTTCCCCAAATAACATCATTATTATTCGTTTGTTGTGATTTCCGTAAGCTTGGACGGACTGTCAGTTGTAAGTAGACACCTGAAAATTGCGCGTTTTATTTTAGACGCAAGCTAGAATTACAGCAACTATAGGTCTGTATCACGTTCACAATTGGCTGTTGACTTGCTCGACACTTCCTGGAAGTAGCTGAGCCAATAATAAAACTGTAGCTGAATACAGGCCCATTTCACTATCAGCGAGCAGCTAATAAACAGCTGCTGTCTGCACGATTTTACATACATGCTTGGAAGCTAGCCTAAATGTCTCTAGTTATTTGAGCGACGAGGGTAAGAAGAGAAAACTTTTTGTCTCCCCGCGGCTGAAAACAAAGTTGTAAGCACAGATTTAACGTGTGCGCAAGAAACAATGTCAATAGCAGAAGAGAGAGGCGTAAAAGAGAGAAAAGAGGAGGCGGCATAATTTATCGTTTGCCATTCCGGAGTAGGTACCATCGGCTGGGCCGTAAAACTGGCGGAAGGTTCGGAGTCGCACCTTGCACACAAACCGTAAATAATTCGACGACTTTACGTCCCCCGCGGTGCGCGCGCCGTGGGAAATGAGAGCGGAAAGATGCGTTTCCATTCCAGATCATCTCCGCATTGTGCAGTTGGCGTTTCCAGATCGCTACTTCGCACCGCCGAGCGACTCGAGGTCACTGGTTTGGAACCTACGACATCCTTGGTGCTTCTCGGCAAAGAACAGCGTTACTTTCCCGAGGAAAACGGGGTTGTTTTAAGTGGGAGTGTTCGACATTTATATTGAATTAACAGTTTTAGAATGACAAACTGTGATATTGTGGACATACGCCATTGCGATATATGTCGTCCTAGAAATCTCAGCAGGAGACTAAGAAAACCAACAACGAAAAACGTAAAAAAGAAAAGAAAACAAGCCTAGTTGGCTGTAGTCAACACATCCATTGGCGTCGCAAGCATTTGATTTTTGGTGGGGACGTCACTGGTAAAGAAAGTGTACATATAACCTACATAATAAAGGGGTGTGTAGGAGTCCTCCACCGGGAAATTTTATATTTTAAGGTACAAAATGCTGCTATTTAAAGAGTTTCTGCATCAAAATATTTAATAAACAACTGAAGGAAATCTCAATCTTAAAAAATCTTAAAAACTACGAAAATTTTTCGGGGGGGACGCGTCCCTTCCGCTCCCCCCTCCACCCTTTTACGACGTCCCTGAACGTCCATAAACCAAAAACAACAGAACATGAAAGATTCCTTAAGTTTTTTGTTGTTGTTTTTCTTAGTCTCGTTCTAAGATTTCTGAGACGACATATATCGCAATGGCTTATGTCAACAATAATACAGTTTGTCATTATGTCCCATTGCAAGAAACGTTCAGAGACAGTTTTAGAGTCGTAAAATGTATTCCAGTTGGATCATCAAAGTGTTCTCTTTGATAAAGCATACGGTAATTTCTTGGTAAACTGCTTGACATATATAATAATAGCATCTGTCATTAATTTGTCATGCAGAATCATTGTAAGAGAATAATTGCGATGATTCTGTATGAGAGGTGTTGTGTCGTGCCAAGCCTATTCGTTTCTCCGTGAAACAGATAAACGTATTCGCAATATATTTACATACTAAAAGAACACACGGTTATAACTAGGCTTCTGTCATTTTAAAAATGTAGCATGGTTATCAGAAACTTGTTTTGGGGCCCCTCATAATGGCTAAACACGGCTTCTTTTTTTAGACAGCCTTAACTGAAAAAAAAAAAAAAAAAAACACCACCAGGATTCGTAAAAAAACAACGTTGGAAGCATGCCTTGGACTTTACTACAAACTTTCTACAAATAAAGTTGCAGGGTCGCCGCTTAAAGTCCCATATTAACAAGAGCAGTAGGAAAACACTGTACGTCAGTTTGGCGCTCCGCGAATATAAGCGATGTTGTTACCGTCGAGCGTGGGAAGATGAACCTTATCGCTTCACTGTCTCTGCGCGTCAAACGAGGGAAATTACACTCGGTGTATAGCCCTCTTAAGGGTGTTCATGTGCGAAGAAAATCAAAACTTTATATTTGTATGGAATAGTATTAGTTTTTAGACGATACTTGTGAGTGCAGCTTCCTCTTACGAAACAACTTTAGCTCTCATAGTTTTGTTACAACGGCGCGACAAAGCCAAAATTGGCATGTTCTGCTGCCATGCAAATAGTGAAAACCAACTGACCTACTTGAATAAAATAATTCACTGTGGTATTACATGCCATGAGCTATGCAATAAAGTATTTAAAAGTCCATAATGTAATATTTTGAGTTTTTTTAATAGCAAAAGTGCAGGGAGAAAGTTGAAAATTCAGCAATTTTTTTAAATACAAAAATAGTCCACGTTTTTTTAAAATGTTTTATTACGTAGCTCGTGACATGTTATTTCATTGTGAATTATTTCACTTGCGTAAGTCAACTGGTTTTCACTATTTGCACGGCAGCAGAACAAGCCAAATTCGACTTTGACGCACCGTTATTAGAAAACTATGCGAGTTAAAATTGTTTCGTAAGAGGAAACTGTACTTGCATGTATCGTCTACAAAACTAATTCTAATTCATATAAATATAAAATTATGATTTTATCGCACTTAAACACCCTTAAACCGGCCTAGAAGTGCGGAAAATGTAAGGACGACATAGCATACACATCACGCCTCGTTCTAGCCTCTATAGACATGTCACTGAACTGGCGTGCCGTCTTCTCGCCGACATGACCTTCATGAGACATTCAGCCGGGACACTGTTATTTTATGGCAAGGTAAATGTGTATTATACACGGCTATACCTTTTTAATGATTTTGTGGCAAAATTTTCACACCTGTAAACACCCGTTGTCGCCATTTTCGGCCGGTAGATAATACGCTTCAGCGAGTTGTGGTGAACCTGAAATGGGTATACCACGGTCGTAGAAGAACAGGTCTGGACACTCGCCTGGAAACTTGACCCCCTTGTTGTTTGGCTGTAGTTCACCAAGTTACCGAGAGTGTTGTGTGTCGTTGGCGCTGCAATCAGGGCAGTCGGGCTCAAACTCCGCTCACTTCCCTCCCGCTTTTTTCCAGAGTTTACATTATAAAGATAAACAATTTACCGGAATGTATTTTTTATCAATTTTTAAAATACTTCCTTCGCTCACAATACTAAAGCTTGGCTCCAGCAATCTATATTTACTTTATAATGTAAATACTGGAAAATAGTGGGCGGAGTTTGAGCCCGACCGCCCTGCGCCAAAGACGCACAACACTCTCGGTAACTTGGTGAACTGCAGCCAAACAACAAGGGGGTCAAGCAAAATACATTGGTAGATAGGCGAGTTTCCAGACCTGTTCTTCTACGACCGTGGGGTATACACATGTGTTGTAACGTTCTGTGGACGTTATACCTGAGCAGACATCAGTGATGTGCGTTGACCATTTTTCTGATAATATTTGATCAGCCAGCTCTGCACACCGCTCAAGTAATTACGGTACGGTGGCTTCACATCTCTTCGACAGCGATGTCATTATAGACGGCGACATACAATTTAGTACAATGACAGCAGCTGGGAGAGGAGTCGGCCACGGCCTTTGTTAAGGAACCATCCCAGCATTCGCCTGGAGCTATGTAAGGAAACAATAGAAAAACGTAAATCAGGATAGCCAGAGCCGGGGATCGAGCGCAGGTGCTCTCGAATACGAGTCGCGCCGCCTCGCTCGGTAGCTTGTCATCGGTGTAAGTTGCAGTTGTCAGAAATGTACACTTCGACGATCTGCACCCATACCTGGCAACAGGGGGCCGCGGTGGGTCAAGGGTCAGACCTATCGCCAACCACTAGACGATCCGGGTTCGACTCCCGGCGGGGTCGGTCCCCGTATTTTCGCGTGTGTGAATCGCGCCTTACGATGCTGCTGATCGGCGAGTTTTCTCGGTGATATCCCGTTCCACCCTGCCATTCATTCCGGCGCTGCTCCATACTCACTTCGTTTCACCTTGTTGTTAAATGATGATTAACACCTCTTAATTACATTTCACCTGGCAACAGCCCACGAGCCGCCACTGAAAAGAGTTGGTAACCCTTACCCCCCTCCCAGGGAGATTTTTTCACGCCCTTCCCTACACCACTAGCCTCCGTCTTTGTGTGTTTTTCCTCGGCTGTGAGTTGTGAAGTGAAGCGGCGTGTAGTTACGAGACGCTGTGATCCAGTGGGGAAGGGGGAAGGTGAGGGGAATGTCTTGTGTCGCCTTCACGCGAGACAGGTAGTGACGTCACTGGACCATGACACGCAGCAGTGGCTACTACTCCTGCAACGGCTTGACACCTCGAGGCGACGCAACGAGTTGAGGGGGGAGGGAGGGTCTCAACCCATACCACATACGACACCATCTCCTCAACACTTTTGAAATTGTCCTCTGGAAAAACAAATTACTGCCGGCTACTGCTTATGTTGTCGAAATCTTAATAACGCGATGGACGCGACACGAACGACACGACGCGAATAACGTAAGATGCACTGACATTACAGAATCCTCGACGCCAATTGGCTATAATTTGACATTCTCGTCGACAGTTCGCGTCGCTCCCGTCACGCCATTACTCAACGATTTTGTCGCGTAAAAATTTCTGCGCTGTTTTGTTTCACAGTCCTACGTGCACATCTGCATCTCTGCCTGAAGGTTTTTGGCAGGTTGGCTTTGTTCTGAGCCGACACTCGCATAACTGGCCCGGCCAGAAGAAGGTTACCAACACACCAAACATCCGTACTTGCGGTAGAACCGCACGGCACGTGGCAGTTAAAAATATCCCATCACTAGAGGTACGTCAATTTCGCGAATTCATCTGGCAGTAGCCTAGATTTCTGTCCTGTACGCGCTCTGGATACAGTCAGTTCTGATATTGCCTGGCAAGTCGGACAGCGAAAGGTCCGAGCGGCAATCAGGTCAGCATTGGGAAACCACGGAAGACATCAACTCACCTCACCCTCCTCGTAGTTGCACAATACTGAGGACAAGCACGCCGATATATGGCACTGTTACCAAGTAAACTGAGTCTGTCTGTCGTCGGGCCGTCGTCCACCAGCACTCATCCGATCAACAGCAGTGCGGTTCTCGCCGGTGACTCGGGCTCGAGCCCCGGCGGGTGCGTGCTCGTCAGTCGATGCCGTCTCCTCATCGATCCAGCTTCGGTAAGGTCGTCAGATCTAGTTATGTGGCAGCAACCCTTAACTTAACATAAACATATTTTAATAATAAGCAATATTGCGCTCCCCTCCTAAATTAATATAATTCTTTGTAAACGTCTTTCTACTCTGAGTATCTGCCATTGTAGTACAGTAAATGCCCGTTTAACCATAACTGTCTTAAAGTCATTTAGCCCTAATTAACATCTAAAGAAACCCACAGTGTAGCTACCATCTGAGTGTAACCCCCAAGTAATAATAACTTATGAACCCCCAATATAAGAAAGACTTAAAACATTCATTTTGTAACAAGTCGATTATTCACTGGTGGCTTACAACATGACAAGCGATAGCTTTATGAATCATTAACTTATTTACTACTGGCTTGCAGTAGTCAAATGCGTTTCGTGACAGCCGCCAGCTAATCACACACATGATGATGAAGTATATATTTTTGGCGTTCAACCTGACCTGGAATGTATTTGCGAAACTGACGTACCTCTACCTATCACTGATCACGAGGCATTGAAGTGGAGATACAGATGTGCTCATAAGTCATAGAAACAAGTTGATGGAGACTGCTTTTCCCCAAGAACCAGAGACTTTAGTGTAACTGCAAATTTTGTTTCATTTTTCCGCTTAGTAGTACATTTGCTTAGCAGTTCCGTTTGAGATGCCATCGAAGACAGTACGTTGAGTACTTTGTCCAGTAAAAAGGAAATATATTGCAGTTTGAAATAGAACAAAATTTCACTGAGAGAACGGTTTAGTGGAGTAAAATTGAATATTCATGGCCCATCCAAATAATTTGTTTGTACATGACAGAAAAAAAAAATATATATATATATAGTTGTTGCCGTAGTGTAATATTTGATTGTATAAACGAAGTATTGGTTTGGCTGTGTATAGATTTTCGTGCCGAGTCATTTAAAAAATACGGGATAGCCCTGAGAATTGAACACAGGACCTTTCGTATTGAGGGTCGGTCATTAGTATCTACCGTCAAGACTGAACGTTAATGAGTGACATATCCGAAGAGATATGTGGCTTGTAAAATACATAACATTTACGACGCTCTACGTTATCACTTTATACGTTTTTAACTTTCGTTTTCTGAATAAATTGTTTTATCTAGATTGTTAGTACAAGAATGACGTATGATCACACGTAAATGTAGCTAAATGACACAGAACTGACTAAATAATTCTCGAGGCGTGATTCCACACTACGGCGTACGCAAATAGTAAAGTTTGACTGGCGCAACAAACTGTTTAGTTGTGTACCTTCAAACCAGTTATTACATTTACGCCAACTAAATGTTTTTTTTTGTCAGGCCTAAGAACTTTGCTGAATGTTGCTTTTGACATTTCGTTCTGGTTGCAAAGTGCTGTGTTAGCTCATGTAAATATATATTTTGACATACTCAACCAAATATTTGGCGAAACTTTCTTTCAGTTAGGCGGTTGTGCACAGTTAATTATTTACATTTCTTTCTCCTTGTACACACTGTCAAAGTAATACGGCCGTAACTCTGAAATTGTGGAAAATGAGTTACGGTCATCATTGGCAAAATGATGTTTCAATCATTTAAATATTAAAGTATCATTACTATTCTTCGAATATTTATAGTTTAATAATGATGATTTTAACTATCCAAGTGCTGAACTTTTCCTCATTGTGAAATAACATGACAACTAGTTAAAAAATAACTCTGGTATTGTTAAAGTTTATTCTCGTAAAATATGTAATATATTTTAATTTAGTCCATCCACAGTTAAAAAATATATACATGCTAAATCTTTTAAAACGTATCCAATCTTATATTACTGTCCTAAGAAATAGCAAATTCTGACTTGTGCCTGTATTACTTTGTTAGTGCTATATAGCAATATTATTTCTGTTCAAGGTGTATTTCCCAAGGAGTTTTATGTATTTTTGTATTGAATAGAGATAATTTTTTAACGAAATTGTTTTAAATAGTTATGAAGACCAATTCTTACTTCATAAAAGGGCCATAAACTTTTGGTGAAGAGAATCTTGCCCCAGTTTGTTTCAGTGCGTTACGTTCACATCTGTGAGTTATTGGGTGTTTTAACTGTTACATGTCTTGAGGTTCCATCCACAAATCAAAGACGTGTATTGTCACAGTAACCGTATTGTAATGTGTGCAGTCAAATGGGACACGTCGCTTCACAAAGACACTCTGCTAATAACTATGAAGCACAGCTGCAGATGTGCAACGAAAGGCAATAAAACAAACTGAGGCAAAATTTGTTTTTTACGCTAAAAGTTCATGGTCCTACTATTAACATACATTGGAAACAAAAATATGGCTAAAAATCGAAATTAAATAGGTTTTTCGTAATGCTAACTTTATTGTGAATTGTCTATACTTTAAGTCATATACTGATTTATTACAGTAGTCCAGGAACATGTAAACATTTCAAACGGCTCATACAGTAAATGTACAAAAATAGTCTACAGTTGCAGAAACTATCGACATTTTTTAATCGTACCTCATAGAATTGAGCATTTCAGCGTGAAAACAGACTGTACATTTTATAATGGTTAACTACAAATTGATCTCGAAATCAAACGATTCTTTCTTTGAAAATTAAGCTTTTTTTTTTTTACTTTTTTTTTTTTTTTTTTACTTTTTAGAACGAAAGCGAATTGCCTGAACAAAAACATTTTAATTAAATTTTACGAAACAACTATATATAATCTAAAAATGTTTTACTCTGTCGCGACAAACCGATTATTTCCTTTCATGCAGTGGAAAATGTGGATTTGTTTTAAAAAAACAAATGTTCATTCCACTCCTTAAAAATAATATTTTACAATGTCACATGCTTTCACGGCTGGTAATTTTCTACATGTATGTATACACCAATGGCGAATAAAGGGACATTTTACTGACCATCTAGCACTCCAAATTGTCTTAAGTAATTTGTAAAAAAAAATAGGTGTAGATATTTAGAATAACTTACCAAAGACCAAAAAAAAATTAAAAAGGTTGAAAATAAATGTTTTTGCTAATAACTTTTTGGCTCTTCAAACTACGTATAAGTTATAATATTAGTACTAATAATAATATTAACAGTAATAAATTGAAGTAAAAAATCCTTTATTTTTTCTAAAAAAAAAAAAAAAAAAAAAATTTTTGAAAATTCTAAATAGTGAAATATTACCTTGAGGGTCATTAAGTACCGTTGCAGAAACTTTATACATATATATGTGTGTATTTTTGTATAATTTTTTTCACTAAATTCTTGGGTACTAAGTTTTGTACCCCCTCCCCCCCACCCCACTTCTGCGCCCGACAAACCAAACCCTTGTCACCAGAAACCTTTGCAGGCGCGCGTACAACAACTAACCAAGATTCATGAGAGTCTGATGAATGGTTTATGACTCATATGTTACAAACATATATACATATATAAACATTGTTTTCAGAAACTACGTTCAAGCAACGAGCGTTATTACCACATACATGATCTACTATTATTTGTGTTTAGAATTATTAGCAGCTCATAAAAGTTACGACTTGAATCATAAAAGAAGATTGAACATTACCGCTTATGTTCAAAAGAAATGTTTTGTGAGGTCAGTAGAACGAAAAAAATCGAGAATGTTTTCTTCTAGGATAAACAAAACGACAATTGTAAACAGGCGTACGGTCTGAGACGACCAGTTACAGCACTAAACAGGCATAATTTTCACACCTTAGTATTGCGTATAGACAACGCTATTTTTTTATTACTTCATTACAAATAATTAGTGGAATCTATTAACAGACGAGAAAGTAAACTGAAGTTGTTAATTGCTCTTACGCACGGAAACGAATCTAGGTGTTATTACACTTAATCGCGCTTGTTTTACGATGTAACTTGTGGTTAGCAAACTGAGCGTCTAAATAAGCAGTTGTAAAGTCGCTGATTGGATTCCGACCAAATACGGTCACGCGACTGGAAGGCGAGAAGAGTGTTACATGTCCAGCCATTAAGAAGCTCGCTATTGACTTCAACGAGGCGAGAATAGCCTTCAGCGTTGTAACGACACTGATAACAAAGTGAACGAAGGCGTAAAAGTGACTATCGTTTCTCAACGTGCTCTTGTTTTCTTCCGCTCCTGTATTCCTTGAATATCACGTGATTGTCTCGTATTATCCTCACGAATGATGCCTAGGGCCTGTATTACCACCTCTGGGTAAAGTTCTGGATAAAACGCATCTAGAAGATTGTCCAGAAAAGTGTAATTCGATCCTCTGATAGCGCTTATCCGAGAGACTATCCACTGAATAAGCTATCAACCACTAGGACCTGCAGACAGGTACTTATCACGTGTAAATGGAACAAAAATGGCGTCATATATGTTTGTTAATCATGAAGTTGAGGTTAGGATTTAAGTTCACAAAATGGAGACCTACTATTGAACGATTTGGTGACTGCTTAAAACATAATATAAATTGTGATATTATTAGTAATTATGCGCATATTTCAGCTTAAATTTTTGTTGTGATTTATTTTGGTTTCGAACCCATTGTTAATACTATTTTTTAGCTACTTCAAACTAAATTACGGTAAAATAATGCTTTGTATAATAAAACAAACTATTTAAAGATATACGGAAAAAATATCGCCATGTTGCTCACAAAGAATTTGCTATTTATTAAAGTGATACAGTTACGTGTTTGTTTTATATTCGGGAATTTAATAAAATGTTTTGTAAATGTTTGTATTTTGTAATGCCTATACAATTGCGCAAGTCACCCTATTGACTTTATGTTAGTCAGAATTTATTGTATTGCGTGCGTGAATTATAAAATTAAATTCATCTGGGTCCATTATTGATTTTGATGTTGTTAAACTTGAGAAGCAGTGCATATTTGTAATATTCGCGAAAGCTTAAACTACAATAACCCAACGAAACAAATTTCAACTAGAAAGTATGTAGTTAGCTATAATTTTACTACCAACTTATGAAAAAACTAACCAAGTACCTCCGTATATCTACCTGATAGCTATCCAGCTTATATCCAGAGGACGTAATACACAATGGCTGGCTATTAGTAGCTGATAGCCTATCCAGCAGATAGAAATCAGCCAGTTTGAGGTGGTAATACAGACCCTAAGGAATACAGAAGGTAAAATGCCAGTAGAACGGGAACTCAACACACGCTAGCAAAATGGCTTCCCTGGCCAGCAACATGGCGGAAACACCTATCGCCAGTCAGCGTAAAGCTGTTTTCAAAATTGAGCGACGTGACGCTTAGCGTCGAGCGTCAGCCAATCAGAGCCTGGACGCCAGCGTCGAGCATCGTGAACATACTAGCTGCTGACATAGAATCTGACGCTCATCGCAGGCGACCGATATAAAAAAGAAAAGTTGTTTACATTTTAAAACTTGTGCACGTATTTTACGTATTTTTCAAGTTCGAAAGAAATAAACAACCATTTTATATTAATAACATTCTGTTAAAAATTCTGGTATCTGTGCGTAAGTTCGTTGAAAAGATACTAGGTATAATATATTTTTCTTACTTTATTTTTCGGTGGGAAATTTAGCTTTTGCTTTCTGTTTCATATTTATTTATTTAAAGCGATGCGAGCATAAACAGATTATCATTACTTTTAATTTCCGTTCACTAAAAAAACTAGAAAAGGGCTGATGATCTTTAAACGGCTGAAAAGATTTCCTTGAATCATAGATAAGAAAACTCTCGATCAAATCAGCTTCCAAACAAAAAAAAAAATGCATCAAAATTGGTCAATTAGTTTAGGATATTTTAATAAACAAATCTATTGTTTTTTTTATATAATACTGTAAGAAGGCCGGTGATTTTGGACACATTCTATTGTTTTTATTTCCCATAATTGTCAACTGTGCGTAAATATAAATTAATGTAATTGGGATATTTATTATTCTGAATTTATCGCAACTAAATGTCTTTATTCAGGGCTACCATATGTACAAAAAATAATTTTTCGCTACGTCGAATATTCATCCCACGTGTCCAAAGTCACCCCTGCTTACAGTAGTAGACTACTCAACTACTCTTCTCTGAAATGTGATTTATTTTTGTATGTCATTGCAATGGGATAACCTATAGTACTTTCACAGAAAATACGCAGAGTTCTAACCCCACCAAATGTCTTACGTTCGTTCTTCAGAGAGAGAGAGAGAGAGGAGAGAGAGAGACGATGTCTGTAGTTGCACCAGCTCTGTGAAACTTCTCTGCTCCCTTCCTCGGGATACAACTCTGGCCTTCGCAATTCTGACAAATTCCGTTACATTTCATGTGACATATGTCCCCGGTTGGAGACCATGTCATCTAGAAATGTATCTTCATAAGGGGAAGTACTTACACGTTTTATTGGTCGTATATTATTTTTATTCGTAGTAACTGGCATTTTCGACGTTGGCAAGTAGCTAGAAAACGGTAGTTGCAACTCGTTAAACTCAATAATTTACTCTCTCTCTCTCTCTCACACACACACACACACACACACACACACATCCCGCCACTCACATACAAAATCACTCACACTGTAATTAACAAATGTTTTTAAATGTTTGTTTATACCATTTTAAATCACCCAATCTGAAAGTATGCTGTCTATATAGCTTAAATACTGTTACTATTTCTTGTAGAGGTGAAGGGAGCCTTCTGGGAGGTAAACCAAATGATTCAAAAAGGGGAAATGCCTTGCTGGTAACATGAATACTAAGGAGAAAATATTAAATTTATGTTGAAAAAAAGTTTGTATATTCGTAGGTATATGCGTGTTGTTTATCGGACAGCTGCTTGAACGCTTTCACTAATTTAGCATATTATATTTCATGGCATATAGTAATATATTTCGTAGATTCCTACTAATTCTGATTAACATTATTTATTTATTTATTTTTATAGGATTGATTATGCTTTTGTGCGTGCAAGGAGACACGTTACTCCCTAAGTCGCCAAAGATCAGCACGTAAGTGTTTTTGTTTCCAAGAACTGTGGAAATCAAATATACAAGGTTAGTTATTATTACTACTACTACCATAAACTAGTTTTGAGAACAGAATCTCTTAGGAAGTGAGTGATTGAGTGATTTTGGTCAGTGCTTAACATCGAGGTCTTCAACTCTGGTGAGGGGTGACATGAGGTGAGTATGGAGCAGCGCCGGAATGAATAGTAGGGGAAACGGGAGATCCCCGAGAAAACTCGCATACCAGCGGCATCGTCCGGTGAAAATCCAGGGACCGACCTCGCCGGGAGTCGAACCCGGATCACCTTGGTGGGAGGCGAATGGTCTGACCATTCGGCAACACAAATTAATATGTATATAAAATTCATTCTTACAGTTTTAACATTTATATATAATCGTTTGTTTCCGAATTTTTCTGTTGCAATACACCAAGCTAATTTTTAGATTTTTGCCCCTGAAATATTACATGTGTTGTGGTCTAAATAAGCCAAACTGAAGGAAAGTAAATTTTTGCTAGCAAACGGTACGTTATTTCAAAAATCGCTCTGGCAAAATTGTGTATCGTATGACTGTAAACAGTCTCTAAAATTTTCAATGCAATTGGTTAAATAAATATACGAGTTATTTACAATTGCTTGAAATAAATGAATGACCATGGCCTTAAACCAACTGTCAATTGTATTAAGGGCGCCGCCTAACACGCGCTTCAATGTGTCCGTAAACATGTTTTCTTGCGAAACTATTCCACATGTGTCCATTGGGCTAACGTTCGAAAAGAAATTACTCTTCGGACAAGGTCGGAATATTATTGTCACACCATGCTCGTTATAAACACTGTTTCTAAGTCCTCTGATATACTTAAAATATGCCTTTTCAGACTGCCGTACTTCAACATTTACTAACCGGTTGTATGTGAATGTCAGATTGAGGCATGCCTCCGTAGCTTAATCGTTTAGGCACCGACCTACGATGCGAGAGGTTGTGGGTTCGAATCCCGACTCGGGCATGGATGTAGTGTTTTCTCGTCATCGCACTACACTCTCACCGGCTCTTAAGACCTAGGGCCGTAAACTATTCTCACCTCACCACCACGTCAGATTGAGATGTGCAGTGAACTTTGCTACAGAATTTGGCCAATAAAATTGTTTTGTCAGTTCTTAAAGGCGTTCAAGTGGGGAAAAATCATAATTTTATATTTGTATGAGATAGTGTTAGTTTTGTAGACATTACGTGAGAGTACATTTATCTCTAACGAAAAAAATTTAGTTCAGCCAGTTTTCCCACAATGACATTTCAAAGACAAACTTTGCATGTGCTTTCTTCATACAAAACTTATAAACCAATCAACACAATGAAGTGAAAAAAAAAAATCACATAAAAACTACATGTCACAGTAGACTATACGGCATATACAAAACCCATTTTAAACAGTGTAACAAAATCATTAGCAAATTTTATTTTTTTTAATACAAAAATTTTCGTAATGAGTTTTTACATACTTCAAGCTGTAGGTCGGTACATGTAGTTATAATATGAATTATTTCAATTCATTACGTTTATTAGTTTTCAAGATTTGTATGAACTAAAAATATACAAATTTAGACTTTGAAATGCCATTAAGGGAAAACTGGAACGCAAAATTTTTTTGTGAGAGGAAAATGCACTTCAATAAAACTAACAATATTTCATACAAATATGAAATTGTAAATTTCCCTCACTTGAACACCCTTAAATGGACCTGCGGGAATCTTGCTCGCTAGTCCAGTGCTTGGCTCAAGCTGCTGATGCGGCATTTGACGTGTTCTTCAAGGTCACCCATAGAGCTCCGTATATTTTGAGTCTTTAAGAGTGCGTAGTAGATAAATAAACGCTGAAAACATCAATTAATTTCTACGCTTCTTTCGAAGCCAATGTGAATAAAATACAAAACGACAATCCTAGATAATGGTATTTGCCAACTTTATGAGTAAATATTTATCCAGAATTACTAATTCGTTACGCGTGATCTCTTGCGCCGCAGTTAAATGCATGAGATTCTGGCGTCAGAGATTGTGCCTCAGAAGTTCGTAACACTGGAAACAATTTTGTTTGGAACGTTGGCTAAAACTATAGTCTAGGATTGCTATTGTTTAATTTTCACAAACTGGCTTCAAGAAACCTACAGTTATAGATTAAGAGGCCCGACTCGTGGCACATGTGTTTGTGTGAGTGAGGTATAGTGCTAAGAGCGACGTCGTATGGGCCATACAACGGTGCGTCGCTTCTACGCTTAAGGCGTGCAGTCTTCGCGAAGAAACAAATTTCATATGGGACTTTAAGTGGTGACCCTGTTGATTTATTTATGAAATCACTTTACTAAAGTCCAATGCACTACCCTTAAGCGGTTTCACATGTATTCGGCTAGTATATTTTCCGCTATAGCAGCCTGAAAACCCTGTTTTAACCCATTTTGACGTGCCCTAAAAGGGGATTTCAAATACGTGTTGTTACGTTTTTATAATTGTTACTCCGTTTTGCTTTACTTAGTGATGGTGGAGTTATTTACGTATAACGTACAGAGTTTGATTTGTTTAAATGGGGGATTCTTTTAATATGAGTGAAACTCGCAGTCTAAATATCAGGTACGGCTTTAATTTACAATATATACAACTATGTCATTACAATTACGATGTTATTTACGGAGGGAGGCAAGAATAGTTAGATATATAATCATACATCCGTGAATACTTATGAGCCACTCAATTTAGTTACGACGATGACAGTCCCACCTTGTTAATGATGCCGAGGCTGATGTAAGGAAACGTCCACGGTGATCGGCACGTCGTAGACCTGGACGCCGTGGTGCATCTTGGTAGTGAAGTGGTCCTGGCGACGATATGGGGCAGACAGACCTCGTAGGTAGAGTGACACGCCCCTTTATCTCGCCCTGTGTGGCAACTCGTATCGCTGTTGGAGTAGGCAGTTCTGCCTTGCAGTTTGCAGCAACTTATGTTTAATATAATGGAATTCCTGGCCGGGTGGCATGGTTACTGATCGCTGTGTTAGAACCAGGGTTACATGGTTTATAACAGTGTGTTGTCTTAAAAGTACTTAAGGGCAGTCGTCTGAAGTGTGTGTTCTTTTCGTAGACAAACGGCGTGAACACACGTGTATTATTTTCGGTGTAAAACTTTTTCTTCAAACACGCTGCAGTGTGATTTTATGGCAACGAGGCGGGCCCCTTAATGCTTTTAGCGTTGAATTATGTAGGCCTACCACGCACTCTTAAGGGTGTTCCAGAGGTAATAATAATAATAATAATAATTATATATTTACATGAAACAAAATGTAAGTTTTGTTAACGTTAATTGGGAGCACATTTACATTTTACAAAAAAAAAAAAATAGCTAAACTAATTTCCGCAAGATGGCGTTTTATAGTAAAAAATTTGCATGCTTCTAGTTCATACACCCTCGAAAACCAATCAACATAATGGTAGGAAATAATTCACACTGAAAGTTCATGTCACAGCCTAGGACTTTACGTATATAAAAACCTAATACAACATATTTTTATAGTAAAAAAAAATTCTAAAAGTAACAAAAAAAGTCCCAATTTGAGACATTTTTTGAATAGGTTTATATGTATGTAAAGTCCTAGCCAGTGACATGTACTTTTACTGTGAATTGTCTAGTTTCATTATTATTGTATGTTGATTGGTTTTAGAGGTTTAGGAGCAAAAATCATGGAAATATTGACTTTGAAATGCCTTTATGGGAGAAATGCCTGTGTTATTTTTCTTGTAGGAGGATAATGTAGTTCCGAGTAACGTCTGCAAAATAACTCTGTTTCATTCCAATATAAAATTATGATTTTTTTTTTTTTCCTTCTGGAACGCTGTCAAGGAAATCTCCGGGTTTCTACCGATTTGTTCGACTGCACTGTAGAGTGTCATTGCCTGCCGTCTCCGGCAGTAATTCTCGCACTTGTCTCCAAGTACCGCGACGATTGTGGATTGCGCTTCACCGAGTCACTGTCAGACGCCGGTGGTTTCCTTGGCCGCCAGGGTTTGTTGAGGGACATCTTGGCGCGGCTGTACACAACTTCTTCAGGTGCGTCGCAGACCGCAGGCGTCTGGTGCTCCCGCGTAATTGCCGCTGCACGTTGTCATTTATCTTGTGTGTGGGGGGAGGGTTAAAGCGGAATTGGGGTGCTAAATTCGGGACGTGCGTTATTATAAAACCCGCCGAGAGCTGGAGAAATAAATAGCTGTTGATGGTGAGGGGAAGAGGGTGACTTGCGACTGGCGGGAAATAAAACCTTCTAGAAGCGTCTGGCCGAGCGTGGTTCTTCGCGTACCTTGGCGAGCGTGACCAACAGTCACGATACAAAGAACTTCGTCGCTAAAGACGTCTCTCTGCCCTCTCGAAGAAGTGTTGTGTCTACGTCGCAACCACACTTGATACATTCAGTCAAGTTTGATGGCAGGGGTGCACATGTAGAGTTTTGGGGGCTTATATATTGTGTTAACTCTTTTAGTATTACAATTGTTTATAGCTTGGGGTCCTGGGTTTTCCCGAAAATATTTTTGCAACGTCGTGTTTCTATGCCTCACGTCGAACCCCGAGGCTCTGCTTCGTGGTTATTCATGGGATTTTTTTTAACTCCCAGCGTCTTGGGATGAGATATTAGGGTCGCAGCTTAACGTAGAGATCCTTAGTGCTGGTTAAGGGTGAAACGGGAGATCCCTGAGAAAACCCACCGACCTTAGCACCATCCGGCACGGTTCCCACATGCGAAAATCCGGGGATCGACCGACCCCGCCGGGAATCGAACCCGGATCGCCTTGGTGAGAGGCGAATGGTCTGACCATTCGGCCATCGTAGCCCACGTGTACCATATTTTTAGAGGCACGATTATTTCGCGTATTGATTCCAGGTCAGGTTGAACGCCAATAACGTATACTTCACTCCTGTGATTAGACGAGAGCGGTTTTAACACACATTTGACGACTGCAAGCCAGTTATAAATAAGGAAACAAGTCGTGTAGATACCACGTGCTACACGTTCGTACTGTTAGAAGCCAATGGATATTCGACTTCAGCCGGGACACGTATAGAACTGAGAAGTCTAGGCTGTTGCTAGAAGAATATGCGAAATACTCGTGCCTCTACATATTTTTCATTAATAACATTAACTTTTTTGAGAAATATCTATACCGAGATTAATAGCTGAATCTTTCAATGGTTCAACTCCTGACATTTGTTGAAATTCGTGTTCTGAAAATAGTTGATCTACTTACGAATCACAGGCGTGTATTGTGATACCGATCTCATTCTGATTGGCTCGGGCAAATGAGAGACGACCTTGTACAAAGACACATTGCCAATAACCATGAATTAGAGCTGCAGATGTTCACATAATTAAGAGTGCGCGGTAGATACATAAACGCTGAAAACATCAATTGATTTCTACGCTCTTTTCGAAGCCAATATGGATAACATTCTCAATGACAATCCTATATAGTGGTATTTGTCAACTTTATGAGTAAATATGTATCCAGAATTACTAATTCGTTATGCGTGTTCTCTTGCGCCGCAGTTAAATGCACGAGGTTCCGGCGTCAGAGATTGTGCCTCAGGAGTTCGTAACACTGGAAACAATTTTGTTTAAAACGTTGGCTAAAACTTTTGTCTAGGATTGCTGTTGTTTAATTTTCGCAAATTGGCTTCAAGAAACCTACAGTTATAGATTAATGCTTTTACCGTTGAATTATGTGCCACGCCCTCTTAAGGCGGCCGCCTACCCCACGCTTCAAATGCGTTGCAGTGTGTTCGCAAACAGGTTTTTTCTACGAAAATATTCCACGTGTGGCCATTGTGCCAACGTACGAAAAGAAAACAAACTTCAGGCAAGGTCGGAACCTCATTTTTATGACGCCACGCTCATTAAAAACACTGTTTCTCAGCCCTCCAAAATGGCTAAAAACGGCCTTTTCAGACTTCCGTACTTCAAAATGCTATACTAACCGGATGTATGTGAAACTCAGATTGCGACCTGCACTGAACTTAGTTGCGGACTTTCCACCAATAAAATTAGGCTGTATGGTCACCGCTTAGTGTCCCATAGTAAAAACCGTTCAGTGTGAACCTTGCACGCTAGTCCAGCGCTTGGCTCGTTAAGGCGACGCGGCATTTGATGCGCGCTTCAAGGTCGACCTTACTGCTCCGTCGCTTTTGAGCCTCTCACGCGCGGGTAGACGGCGCCATTAAGGCCTTGAAACAAAAGGTAGCAAAATATTTTCCCAACAAACAGGCACGTCGTTCTACTCGTGGGTTCTTGCAACCATCCTGACATTCAAGTGAACATGAGCTATTGTGTTTTGATGCAGAACCGCAGTCGTGAAGTTTCTACGCGAATTCGTGTACCCTTAGTGATCTGTTAACGCGCAAATTTTTCCTTGCCGACTCTCAAGTTCCGTAACTGAGAAACCGTTCAACGTAACCCTCTCGGGGGAGTGCTTTCTCTACAGGGTTTTTTTTATGATGGACGAGATTGCAACGTCTGCAGGCGCGTTTTCTTGAATGATCTGTGAGCACGGATTAAAGCGCAGCCGAGCGTAGACGCTACAAAGCTTGCCGCTTGGAAACGCCCAGAGACTTACAAAAAAGAACTGTGTGAATGACCTCACCCACTATTTTACTAGTGAGTCATACTCCTGCGGACTCTATACATTTCGATCTTTAATTTTGTGCCATGTAATCAAGAGAAGTCCTTTTCTTCGGGGAAATTCTCAAATAAAAAGAATTTGCATTTATGCCCACCAATAGATATTTCTCCAGAAGATTTTAACAGTCATTTTACGAACCTTGCTGATTTTGCACATGGGGAATTACTGACAGGTGCTCAGTTCAACATGTTTCACTTTCATCCAGTTTCTACTCAAGATGTTTACAAAGCAATAATGCGCATAAAATCTAAAGCAGAAGGATCAGATGGTTTTAGTATTCATTTTATCCATAAAATTATCCGCATTTTACTACCTGCGATTACTGACATCTTCAATGACTCGTTGTCATCTGGGTTATTTCCTACTTCATGGAAATATGCCATCGTAAAACCGCTGGCTAAATGCTCTAATGCAACTGCGTTAGACGATTTTAGGCAATTAGTATACCCCCTGCCTTATCGAAAGCATTAGAATTAATGGTACACCAACAGGTTTACACGTATGTTAACAAAACCAATTTTCTTGACAGTCACCAATCTGGTTTTCGTATGGGTCACAGTACATCTACTGTACTAGTAGATATTGCAGACGCCATTCGGTTGGCCATAGATATAAGTCAGCTTACTGCATTAGTTCTGCTAGATTTGAGTAAGGCTTTAAACATGGTTTGCCACAATATACTTTTGTGGAAACTTAAAACAATTTTTAAATTTTCGACTAATGCTATAAGTGGATGCATTCATATCTCCAAGGCCGACAGCAACAAGTAGATATGAACGGTAATATATCTTCATGGCAGCCAATAAATTCTGGTGTTCCCCAAGGTAGTGTACTTGGACCATTACTTTTTCATTATTTATTAATGACATTTCATCAATACTAATTAAATGCAAACATCATTATTATGCTGATGACCTCCAGTTATATTTATCAGCTTCACCCACACAATTTGTATCCCTGATTAATTCTATCAATAATGATCTCAAATTAGTACACCTATGGTGTGTTAAAAACAAATTGAAACTCAACCCGACGAAGACACAGTGTATATTGTTTGGCAGTCGTAGAATGTTGAACGATTTTCACAATGAGGGTTTTTCCGATTTTTGCTTAGCTGGTGTGAAAATTCCCCTGTCGAAAGAGGTGAAAATAAGGTGTTATTTTCGATGAAACACTTTCTTGGACGAGTCACGTAAGCACTATTTGTAGGCGGTCATATGCATCTTTACACACACTATATAGGCTTAAAATTTTTCTTCCATTTCATGCTAAGCTAACATTAGTACAGTCACTTATATTCCCTATTTTTGACTATTGTGATGTTGTTTATCGAGACTTGAAACAAGAATTAGGAGCCAAATTACAACGCATACAAAATTCTTGCGTACGATTTTTATTTAACTTGAAACCACGTGATAATGTGTCACCATTTTACGACAAATTAAATTGGCTACGACTACACGAGCGACGTCATTTACACAGTCTTATACTCACGTACAAAATTTCCTCGTCATCTATAACAACACCTGATTACTTACGTGCTCGTATAAATATATTGGGAAATGATCACAGTATTAACACCCGTGCCAAAACCACGACTTCTTTAACTATTCCTGCTCACAAAACTCAGATATATGACAATTCCTCCACTGTTTCTGTTGCAAGAGCTTGGAATAATTTACCTTTGAATATCAGAACTCAGCAACACTAATCACATTCAAGCACAATACGACCAAGCATATCAAGACAATTCGCCGTTGATTCCATCAATTCGAATCACCCACACATTAATAAGGCCTTAACTTTTTCGTTACTGCATTACCGAACATGTTCTATAATTATGTATTATATTCCTGTCTAGATTTTATGGAATCAATTTTAAAATAAGATATTTTATTATTGAATCTAGTGGTACTGTCTCAGATTTGTAAACTTTTCTTCTAATGTACTTTACTGCACAAGTCATTTGTATTATTTATCTCATTCTTGTTTGTTAAATAACTTATAAAAATATATGTTATAAGTAGGGCCCGGTAGTTTTCGCGAAAAGATTTTTGCCCCACTTTGTTTCAGTGTCTTACGTGCACACCTGCAGTTCAACTTCATGGCTATTGACAGAGTGTTTTTGTGCAGAGTCGTTATTCATTTGACTGTGCCAATCAGTATACGGATAACTGTCACACATCACGTCTGTGATTTGCGGGTTTAACCTCCACACGCTGGGTGTTACGGCATCCAATCACTGACCACATAGCAGAGATGCAGGTGCGCACGTAAGGCACTGAAACAAAGTGCTGCAAAATTCTTTTCGCGAAAATTACCGGGCTCTAGTTATAAGCTGCAAGTGTATATTCCAGGATTTAGATTAGTTTTCATTTAAGTTTTGTCGCAGCTGTCAGCGTATTTTATTTCAACTACGTCAATTTTATATACTTATTTACTATTTTCTATTGTTTCTAGTTAGATTTCAACTTATTTTATTGCTACCTGTGTGCATGTGATATTTGTTTAAAATTTGGTTAAGTGTAAGAGAAGGGATTTTAGCCTTAACTTCGCCAAGAAACTGAAAGACGAAATAAATAAAATAGTTTGCTAAATGTACATCCGCACTGCAATCTTTACACGGGCTATGTTTATATTCAAATATAATAGCCTATTAGTTTTAGTAGTTGACCAAGAGGCCATTAGTTGAAATCCGGGGGGGAGAAGGGGTATTTAAATTTTTTTTGATGAAGAAACGTCTGGAATAGCACCAATTTGCACCTTAACATCAAAATTCTTCCAAGGGATGTCCCTCTCTCTCTCTCTCTCTTTTTTTTTCGCTTGGGGGTTACAACACATTTTAAAGATATTCTCCCGCCTCCCAAAAACATACACAGCTCATCCAAACATACTCCGACTCCGTAGGATCTTGGTCTCCGTATCGATATGTGCCCATATTTAAGGACAGTGGGTTTTTTACAGTTATGTTGATGTTATTGGTTGAATAAATCCTTCAGGTGCACTACGCAAATTGTGACCGACAGCCGGTCAAATGAACACACAGTAACTTGGAGTTGAATCTGCTGCCATTGTAATAACACTAAGTTTGCAACCCGGTTCACAAGTTGTGAGGTGCAGTATTACAGTGTGGACTTCGGTTCCATAACTGTCGTAACTTCACCCAAGACTCGCGCTTACCATCCCAGGGTTGTGGAGTCGGTAAATCAAACTTTCGACTCCGACTCCACATGAACCTGGACTCGCAAAATGTTATATGTCCAAGACTGCTTAAATTTGGTTACCCTTAATCCTTATTTCGTCCCGTTCAGCTGATATTTAGTAATCCGTGATAGTTGTTTTCTTAGTAAACATGTACGCAAACATGTTTAAATACGAGCATTTTGAATTTAAGAATTAAGCTTTCAAAATAAATATTAAAAATTTAAATACAAGATTTTGTTACCTTAATAGAAAAATCTCGTAACTCCATTTCGCATCCATTCAGAAAAAAAATAGAGAAAAACTATTTAATTTCCCTTACACTGAGAAAAAAATACATAATTTTGTACAACACTATTATAAATGAAATCTTTATATATACTTTTAACAATATTTCTTTGTAAATTACTTGTTATGATGGTTTCAAAGGGGTCGAATATCCAATCTTCATAATATGGAGTACAAGCTTTTACTGTTAAGGTAACGATTTGTTAGCTAAGTGAGAGTCGCTACATTTTAGACGACTCCGACTCTGACTCCGACTACACCCAAAATTGCCAAAACTCCGACTCTATATCTTCGACTGCGACACCACAGCCCTGCGGAAAATTGAAAAACTTAAAAAAGAAAGAGTGATTTAGTGAAGGCATGGTTAGAGACATGCAAAATTCGCGTCATCATTTGGTAGCAGACTAAACTTCACATTCCTATACATAATAGAGTATAATCTGGGATTCAATTGGACATGTACTTTTATGTGTTGTCATTTACGTGTATGACGTGTTTACAGAGATTGGTGTAAGCATTCTCCGTGGCAAGCCGCGACAATATCAGCCAGCGGGAGACATCGAACGAGCCTGTAGTCACTTGGGAGTCTAGTCAACTGTCAGAAAATAACGCAAATTTTGCACGTCTCTAGGCATGGTGCTTCTGAAATGTGACGTGAAACGCCTTCATCAGGTCGCAGTGTGGAGCGAAATTGTTCAAAGACAGCAAGAGTGGGTGTGTTTGACAACTGGCATACCATCACTGGTTTCATCCGACGATGGGATGACCTCGACACGGAGTCTCTACGTCACGGACAGTCAGTCAAGCTGCAGGCGATTCCAGGTGCACTTCTTTCACCGTCGCTTGCAGTCTCTCTATATCTCTCACTTCTTCTCCCTAGGTTTGTCTTATCCCGACCTCCCTCAGACCTTCATAGCCCCCATCCCGACGTGACCAATCACCGCGGCGGTCCCAGTCGTCATCTGGACCCCGGCCATCTCTCCCACTCCTCTGCAACTGTGTTGCAGGGCGGACCCCAGCATCCCCTCTTTCCCCTTTCCAAGCTGGACAGCTAAGAACGCAGAGGCGAAACTACCGTGCTTGAAGCGAACTAGGGAGAAACTTCAGTCTTTTCGGTCGGTGATGGTTTTCCACTAGTTTGTTTTAACGACTTACATGTAGGGGCCAGAAAATTTCGCGAATTCAATGACCTGCATACTAGAACCCATTGTCCTATGTATATTCAAGCCCCGTCTATTCGTTGATGAAAATCACATATGTATTTATAATAGTAAGGATAATACGGTTGCCTGTACTAAGTATTTATTCTCTGTGAATAACCATTGTTACGAATTCAACAGGGCTGAGTAATTTACTTACTGCTCAGTTCGTCATGCTACCTGTAGTCGTGACTCGCCAATATCTTCCGTTTATTTCAAACAATTGCAAATAACTCGAATATTTATTAAGCTAATGCTCTGAAAAAAATTTAGAGTGTGTATAGTTATACGATACACAATTTTGGCAGAGCGGTTTTTAAAATAATGTAACGTTTGCTTGGAAAAAATTACTTTGCTTCATTTTGACTTATTTTGACAGCAAAATATGTGATATTTCAGGGGCAAAAATCTAAAAATCTGTATGGTGAATTGCAACAGAAAAATTAAGATACAGACGATGCCATATAAGTGTCAAAACTGTAATAATGAATTTTTGACAGATTAATTAATCTGCGTTAAAAAAAAATATATTTTCGAAACCACTGCGAAACTAAAGAGCGAGGTCTTAAGAGGAGGCCTCGACTGGCACATGGACGGCGTTGCAGCGTGTCACGCGCATACATATTATGTTTGCCTACGAAAAGAACACACACTTGAGACTATGCTTCTATTTTTTCACAAATGCAGCACGCTTGTTAGAAACATGATATTTTAGCCTCTCAAAATGGCTAAAAACGGGTTTTTTAGACTGTTGTAACTCCGAAAACATTACCTGAATTCGTAAAGTGCAAAACGAGAAGCATGCGTTGGTCTTTACTTCAAATTATTCAAAAATAAAATATTGGGGCCACCGCTTAGAGTCCCATAGTAAAATGACTACAACGGAAAACTTGCACGCCAGTTTGGCGCTGCGAATAGAGGCGATATGCTTCTCGTCAAGCGTGGGACACTGGCTCTTATCGCTACGCTGTTACCATGCGTCAAAGGTGGAAATTTGACACCGCGAAGGACTCCTCTTAAGAGGTGTGGCCTGTGCGGCAGGATTAACTAGTCATCTGAATTTTTCTTGACAATTTTAAGAATTAAATTTATTGATTTTCAGTAAAATGTATTCTAGAAACAAAAAATGAATTTATGAAACACTTATATTGTAAATTTGCACAATAGAGTATATGATTTTCGCTCGTCACACCATTCGCCCCCCACCAAGGCGATCCGGGTTCGATTCCCGAAGGGGTCGGTCCCCGGATTTTCACATGTGGGAATCGTGCCGGACGATGCCGCTGGTCGGAGGGTTTTCTCGGGGATCTCCCGTTTTCCCCGCCCGTTCATTCCGGTGCTACTCCACACTCACCTCATGTCTCCCCTCACCAGCGCTAAAGACCTCGATGTTAAGCGCTGACCAAAATATCTCACTCTTGGGCGATGGGCACTTGGCCATATGCTCGGGCCTAGACGAAGGCGTGGTTGATTCGGGGACGGGGCTGTTCACTTTCCCTACCCGGCTTTTCCATTCTGCACATGGTGAAGTTGTCCGGTCCGGTCCGTGGGGAAGTAGGTATCATGCTTTCTGTAAACTTTGTAGGGTTCTAGAGGTTTCCTGGGAAGAAGAGTGAGTGAGAGATGTTGGTCAACGCTCAACGTAGAGTTCTTTAGAGCTTACTGGAAGGAGGAACAGACAACTTAAATTATTCAAAACGATGGGGAACTTCAGTGGTGAACTGGACGCTTACAGAGCAGTCACGAAAAGTAATAATGTACATGATCTTTGAAAGAACTGTGCAATGGGAGTGCATGATTGGATTCAGTTTCTTGGACGTAATCCATTGCAAATTGAATGACTGTGAAAGAAAACTAAACAAATAAAAGAAAAAAAAACATAAAATAAGCAGATTATGCTTTAGTCAGCAAGATACATACACAACATGGAATTCCAAAATGGAATCTGGTCAAATAAAAAACAAGGAACAAACAGATAAGAAATGAAAATAATAACAAATAAAGTAAAAACCAAATAACATGCGACACAACGATGAGACGAAACAACAAACACAGTAGATATCAGACACGAACAGAAAATTAACAAAAGGACAATACAATTAGACGAGACAAAACGCAACAGATATCAGACATATACAGAAAAGACAAACGACACAATGAAGTGACGAAACAAAACACAGTAGTTTTCCAGACAGACAGTGTTACGACGTTTCGGGAACTGGAATCTGTTCCCGTCATCAGGTAGACACACAGGGTTCAGGAACACGAGTGCAACTGATGGTCAGTCCTTTTGTTATTTTTCTGTTCGTGTCTGATATCTACTCTGTTTGTTGTTTCGTCTCATCGTTGTCGAATGTTATTTGGTTTTTACTTTATTTGTTATTATTTTCATTTCTTATCTGTTTGTTCCTTGTTTTTTATTTGACCAGATTCCATTTTGGAATTCCATGTTGTGTATGTATCTTGCTGACTAAAGCATAATCTGCTTATTTTATGTTTTTTTCTTTTATTTGTTTAGGTTTCTTTGACAGTCATTCAATTTGCAATGGAGTACGTCCAAGAAACTGAATCTAATAATGTACACTACACTATGCAGAACAATTATGTTGTATATCAAGAGGCAGGCATTGAAACATGATGGTATAAAATTATTTTCACCGAAAATCAATGATTCTGTCGATGTATATATGTGCTTGTAATTATATTTCAACCTTGCTTTTGTTGTTTTGAAATGTTGTTGAGCTTTTACGTCACCTCGACGTCGAGATTTTTGAAGGCATGTATACCATAGCTTCCTGTACCTCTCCAACGGTTATTTCTTTCCCTTATTCGGCACAGACAGACGAATTACGGAACACCACAGACCCCAGAGAGCTACAAGCTCTGTTAAGGAAGAAGGGGATGTTAGACAATTTCGTTGTATTTTCATATTTTGTGCCATAACATTTATTCAAATTGTATTATCAAAATTTTCTTTCCGACAAAGCATGCGATGTATTCTTGATAAATTACTTGATATAAATAATTATGGAAGCTTTCATTAGTTTGTCATGCAAAATCATTGCAAGAGAATTATAGGTTAACTTTATAAAAATTATCTTGCAATGATTCAGCACGACAAGTTAATGAAAGATTCCATTATTATTTACGTCAAGAAGTTTACCAAGAATATATCCTACGCTTTTTCGAAGAGAAAATTTTAATGAAACACTTTGAATGAATATTATGGCTCAAAAACTGAAAATACAATAAGATTGTCTAACACTCCCCCTTAAAATGAATATTGCTGGCAGTTTTGCCATGTTGAAGTCTGCGGTCTTCTAGTAGAGACGACTACGGTTACACACATCGCTACACAAGGACAGGAGCTTGGAAAAGAACTGGCCATGGCCTATGTCAAAGAACGATCCCAGCATTGGCCTGGTGCGATTACGGGAGAAGTTGGAAAACATAAATCAGGATGGCCGGAGCCAGGAATCAAAACAGGGTTCTCCCGAAAGTAAGTCCAACTTGTAACCGTTGAGCCACCTCCTTTGGTTCCACTCTACATGTTGTGTGTGTGTGTGTGTGTGTGTGTGTGTGCATGTGGTTAGACATACATTCATCAGAGGCTAAGCGTGGTCGTCTTCCAAGGCGTATGGCATTAGTTGGGGCCCGAAAAATTCGCGCTTTCTCCTGGAAACACGCTAGAATCGAAAAAACTGTAAGTTCGAGCCATTGTCGTAATTGACTCTTGACTTATTTGTAGAGACCTGAAAAATTCACGTTTTGTTTTGAACGCAAGCTGAACTTCAAACAGCTGTAAGTTCGTATCATCAGTTTCACAATTGGCCCTAGACTAGTTCGACACCTCCTGGAGGACACTGGACCAATAATAAGGAAGTAACTCAATGCAGTTGCAGACATATGGTATGTCTGTGTGAGAGAACAGCCAATGAGTAGATGCTGTATGCTTGAGTGCGTAGATATTCTGGTAGGTTAGCCTACATGTGTGTGAACCCGCCAATTTTCCCCGGTCTCTTCTTTATCTGACACGTCGCCACACAGTAAAAAAAAAATTTGTACATTTACAAGGAAATTCTTGTAACGTAATATCAGAACATTATCAGTCAGATAGTAAAAGTAAGATGTCAGAAACCTTTTAAAGTGGTTACAAATATCGTAAACAACTTTGAGAACTAGTAAAATAATGCTAATGAGCAGACTTTTCGAATATAAACAAAATAAACCTAGGAGACTTTGCACATTTTACAAAACATTTCATACTTCCACAAAAAAATTTTTTGGAAACTAATTTCCAAAAAGTTTTTTTGTAACACTACAAGCAATTATTGTAAATTGAACCAGATATTAGCTGTAAATATACAAAATTGTTTGTAGATTTACAGAAATATTTGTAAATATACCAAGAAATTTGTAAATGTACAAGATTTTTGTAAATTTTACAAAACATTTTCTTAGTGTTACAAAAAACTTTTTTGGAAACTGGTTTCCAAAAAACCTTTTTGTAAAAGTACAAAAAATTTTTACTGGCCACAGACTAGAAAGTAATACAGACGCGAAATGACGTGGCGACTCTTTTGGTATCGGCGAACTTCGCCGCTTATTGGCTGCCTGAGACTGTTTATATACCAGCCCCGTGTATGTTTGGTTTCTGCATGTTACGTCACGTTTCCAATTGGCCTGGCTGCCGGCTTGCAGGGTAGCCGCCTTACGCTGATTGGCGGTAGACGTATCCGCCATGTTGCTGGCCAGGAAAGCCATTTTGCTGGCATGTGTGACTGAGTTCGCTGTCCTATCGGCTATTTCACTTCTGTATTCCTAAATATTTTGTGCCATAGCCATGTTTAGCAGAAGGCCGGGGTCTTAGATATGGCAAGTCTGCACAAGAGGATAATTTTAACGCTTGTTTTAGCTCTCCGGAGGCAATGGCTGTACCTAATTCGTTATTCTGCCCTACATAGTGGCGAATCAGAGGAAGCCACCGCCGTTTGCGAGACAAAAGAAGTGTTAAAATGACTCTTCCTGGCATGGTTGCCAGATCAAAGGCCGCGGTCTTCTACTAAAGATATCTATGACGCATCACACCTTAGAACACATCACACTATGCCACTGCCACATATTTACAAATAACAATTTAATTTTTTTTTTTAAATTGTAGGTTTACTTCCTCAGTTTGTACCTACTGCTGTTTTGAAATGAGTGTACGTTTTTATTTTATGTGTTTTCAATATAATACATTAAGAGCATTTCTATACTGACAAGTTGATTTTCAAGTTATATTTCTTAAAAACATTAAATAAAAAATAAGTACTTGATAGGTACTAAGTAACGAAACTCTGCGTATTGACTAGGTAACTATATATATATATATATATATATATATATATATATATATATATATATATATATATATATATATATATATATATATATATATATATATATATAATGGAAATTGTTAGTAAGAATTTTTTCGCCGCACGTGCCTTATAAACACAAAATAAACTCACTGCGTCCGGATTCAAACTATATAGCAAGGTGCGATTGATGGAAGATTTAATTAGTATATGTTTTTGTTAGCGTTAATTAACAATCCTATATCTGCTTCGCGTCATTACGTGACCCTACCCCCCTTCCCTTCCCCTGTAGACACACTAGCGAAGGGTTGCCAGACGGACTAACTACTTTCTCACTTCTCCCTTTGCCCGCCAAACTACACTGGAAGGAATTTACATCTCTTGCTTCCAGAGCTTTTTATGGTACGTCTAGTTTGTAAACGGTGAACGTTGGTGTGTTTACGATTCTTTAATAGCTTTCCGCGGCATTAAGAGGGTGACAATAAAAACCGTTTACTATTTCTCTCCGCCTTGAATTGTTTTTTAATTACAGCTCCACTTTCCACTTTACTGTTTTTTACACTCTTGCACGGCTGGAAGTGACGATATAGACAGCAGGAGAGTGCATCTTTCTTTCCAGTCTACGACTGGGCTTTCAGCTGAAATGACAACTAGACCACAGAATAGAAAGTCATGCAGAGACACGACAGCTGCATGTGTTCAGGGTTGAAGAAGTTATTTCACTCATTACAATTTTTGGTGGATATGCAACCTATAATTAATTATTACTTTCAAAATATATACACACAAAATAAAAAGAAACTTAAATTATTGTTTTAACTCTGGAGTATCATAAAACTGTATTACTAGAGCCGCGATTTTATGGCGAAAAGAATTTTGCAATATTTGGTTTCGATGCGTCATGTGCACACCTGCAGCTCTTGTACATCGTCTGTGGTTGGATGATTTTACTCTCACTGGCCTTGGCAAATTATAGACGTACAGACTCACAATAATCTTATTCTGATTGGTGCAGTCAAATGAGAAACGTGTCTGAACAAAGACACGCTGCCAATAACCTTGAAACATAACTGCCGATGTGCACGTGAGTCACTGAAACAAAGTGAGCAAAAATCTTTTCGCGACAAAATCGTGGCCCTATGTATTACCTACGCAATTAAACAAAACATCACGTAACAAACAAGTTATTAATAACAGTTGTCTTTCACATAGCAAAGAGCAACTCAGTGCATGACATGATTAGCATATATATATAGGGACCCCTTTTTTCGAGAAAGGAATTTTGCCTCAGTTTGTTTCCATGAATTTATGCAATTCTGTTTCATGTTTATTGGCAGCGTGTCTATGTGAAGAACCTTATCACATTTGACTGAGCCAACTACAATAACGTTCCTGCATCACCACACGCCTGTGATTCGCCGGTCAAATTCCAAGGATTGCGAGAGTTAAAATATCCAATCACTGACCACGAAGCAGAACTATAGGTGCACACGTAAGACACTGAAACAAAGTGGTGCAAAGTTCTTTTCGCGATATACTTTCTTGGGTTGAATAAGAATAACTACAACATATCTATAGATGGCTGGTATGTCGCGAAAAAAAATCTTGTGCCAACGTATCCTTAAAAACGCTGTAGTTTTTTGCAGCGGTTATTTGGAGAAAAACGTATATCTTAATTTTGTTAAATGTTCCGGTAGGTGCTACTAGTAGTGAATAATAACGCCGGAATATATTTCCTTTCTGGATACTTAGGAACCCCGTACTTTGCTTGTCAGTCCCACGACCGTACACTCTCGGTGACGTCCAAAAAGACAGCAAATCTTAATCAAATGCAGTGACTCTCGTGAATGCCCGCGACTTCTGGCCACAACCCGAGTCAATCTTATATCAAATACGCGGACTCCCGCGAATAGAGACGCGGCTCCAGGGCTCGTCAACCTTCGATATGACATAATTAGAGGTGATGGTATATCGCGAAATTTTTTTGCGCCAACATAGCCTTGAAAACACTGACATACTGTAGCTGTCTGAAGACCAATGAGTATAGCCACGATTTTGTCGCGAAAAGATTTTTGCAACATTGTGTTTCAGTGTCTCGCGTGCACCTCGGTAGCTCTGCTTCACGGCTATTGGCAGCGTGTCTTTGCTCAGACACGTCCCACATTAGACTGCACCAGTAACAATGAGGCTATTGTGATACAATACATATGTGATTTGTCAGTAGAACCTCAAGACGTGTGACAGTATAAACGTCCAATGACTGACCATGAAACAGAGTTGCGGATGTGAACATAATGCATGGAAACCAAATGGTGCAAACATCTTTTCGCCATAAAATCGTCGCTCTACCAATAACAGGCATAAAATATTACATTAGCGGGATTCTTATTGGCTCAGTCAAATAGGGTAGCAGCTCCACGTACAAGCGAAAGCCAGTAATCTTTTGTAGAGCTGAACGTGTGTTGAAACCCAGCAAACAGTCAAGTTTTCCCGCGATAAACCATCATCTAGAGTCATCATTAGAGCCCCGGAAATTTCGCGGATTCAACTGAGGAGAGGTTGGATTTCTAAGTCATGTACATGTTGGAAACTATTTCGATCGAGTCATTATTCATTAAACGTGACCTTGCGGACTCCAAACCAATAGCGGACATGCGTAAAAGCGCTCACGGACTCCTGCGCTACATCGTCAAATGTTCAAATGCTCACTCACTGGAGCAGCAGCCAATGAACAAATATAGCTGACGACTGTGCACACAGGACTGTGGAGTCTAGCCTGCTGGGCGTTGAACCCGCGAAATATCCGGGCCTCTAGTCATCATCTCTAAATAGATCTAATCAAACCACTAAGGAAAGGAAAAATTTGCGAGATCAATGCTCCATATGATGGAATCCACTGTCCTATGCATACTAAGTTCCGTATATTCATTCATTTTCTGTTGTTCCGGCGAGTAACAGCTAGTGGACAAATGGGCGTGGCTTGAGTACACACAGGTCAGTGCATTCTATCATAAAGGGGAATGAACTCAAGAAATATCTCTTGCTTTACAACAAGGAAGAGTAATGATCGTTAGGGCCACTGATATTTGGTGAAAATAATTTTACAGTACTTCGTTTCAAAGCAGACACGTGATGTGCTACGTAAGTGCACAGTAAAAAAAAATTGTACATTTACAAGGAAGATCTTGTAAACTAATGTCAGAACGTAATAAGTCAGGTAATGAAAGTAAGATGTCAGAAACCTTTCAAAGTGGTTACAAATATCGTAAACGCCTTTGCGAACTAGTAAAATAAACGTTAATGAACACATTTTTCGATATGAAACTAAATAAACCTAGGAAACCTGAAAAATTTAACAAAACATTTCGTAATTTTACAAAACAAATTTTTGGAAAATTGTTTCCAAAAATGTATTTTGTAACACTACAAAAATTTTTGTAAACTCAACCAGACATTAGCTGTAAATATACTAAATTTGTTTGTATATTTACAGAAATGTTTGTAAATATACAAAGAATTTGTAAAAATACAAGTTTTTTGTAAATTCTACAAAACGACTTTGTAGTGATACCAAAAATTTTTTGGAAACTGGTTTCCAAAAAAAAACTTTTTGTAAAAGTACAATTTTTTTTACTGTGTGGCAGTGTGTCCCCGTGCAGAGGTACTCACTTTGCTGCGCCAATCAGAATAGGCTTCTGCGACATTACACGCTTTTGGTTTGCGGGAAGAACTCCAAGAGTTAAAAAAACGTCCAATCACTGACTATGAAACACGAAACAACCTGATGCAACAATCAGGCGTCCTTAGGCAATGTGTTCTCGAGCACCATTGATATTATTCATGTCCATAATTTATTCTTACAAACCCGGCATAAGTAAAATGCTACAGTAATTTTGAACTGATTTCGAGAATTGTCCATTATCGATATCGTAGCTTATTATTATTAAATGTGCTTAGCCCTCTAAGAAGCATCTGGAACCATTAGTTAGCATTGATTTTATTGGTTTTCAAGTTTGTATTATTTCTTGGAACTTCCTCATCCTTTCACTACGGGCCTGTCGTCTTTCTTGTGTCCATCCGTTTTTGAGTTTCAAGATTCTTGTGGTTGGACTTTTGGGTACAAACTTATGGGTGTTGTCATAATGGGTAAATTTTGACTTTCAGTGAGGTCTTTTTGTATCTATGCTATTCAACGTACTTTGGTTTGTCCGGTTTTCATTTTAATTATATTTTCCAACGCTTTCGGGGAATGTCCAGCCTGAAACAGAAATCACCTACGTTGTTGCAATTCCCAATCACGAGTGTCGTCGTGTGGGTGGAAAAAGGGAGCAGTGGCGGGCGGGGGGGGGGGAGAGAGTTGAAAGGCGCTTACGAAAATATCTTACTCAATCTTCTCGATAGAGTAGGCATTTTTCGAAAACCATTCAAATATCTTGTGCGAGTACAATTTATCGGCATTCAAGCACTAGAAGAAAATATATATTTTGTGGCAGCTATGAAACAATTTGTGGGTATTTACCCTGCAAAATTTATTGGGTGGTCACAAAAAAAAAACATTTTTGCTGACTCCCCAAAATATGGTGGCCACCATAAAATAATTTAGCAGAGGGAAGACTTTCTACAAAATTTTTCTTTCAGTGAGCTCTCTAAATATTTCATTTGATCTCTTCGACGGATCTACGCAACTCCAGCCTGCTCCAGAGCAGGGTAGATAGTCGTTAGTAGAAATACATAACAGACCGTGTTAAAAGTAAACAAACGTAGGCTTCCGCTTGTGTTTACAAGAAAAAATATGTTTTCGGTGGTTAACTCTATAGCATGTTTGTTTATCGTACGTTACTAGGCCTAACACGCAATTGCAATGACATATACTTCTGTCGTACCAGTACAAAATTATATTCTGCACTATCCGAACTTGTTCTAGTGCCAGTGATTTCATACACATTTAAATAGGACATTGAGTCACTTATTTACAGAGACATGTAAAATTCGTGTTGTATTCTGACAGTTGACTAGACTCCAAGTGACTATAGGTTTGTTCGACGTCTCCCGCTGGTCGATATTGTCGTGACTTGCCGCGGAGACAACACGTAAAAGTTCGTGGCCAATAGAATCGCAGATTATGCTCAGTTATGTATAGGAAAGTGAAATTTAGTCTGCCACCAAATGATGACGCGAACGTTGCATATGTCTACTGATTTACGGTGAAAGGAATACGGATCCAACTTGTTTCAAGGCACATCAGCAGTTTTACGTGATCGTCAATGTTTGGTGTAACCTTATTCTGATCGGCCTCTTCACAAAGACGTGCTGACAATGACCACGATGCAAAGCTGCAGACGTGTAAGCCTATGTAAGTCACTGAAACAAGGTGATGCAAAAATTTCTTCGCGAAAAATCAGGTGTCCATACTTAAAGATCCTCCACGCTCGGGGGAAACCCCGTTAGAAATCCAACGACTGAGTGGATCTGACGGCGGGGTCAAATCTACCGAGTAGATGATGCCTACCAGGTTCACGTAAGGAGCAGATGTGTCGACGAATCCAGCGAGCGAGTATTGGAGACGGCGTGGCGCGGGGTGAAAGCTCTCGACCGTAGACGCCACAACGCGGTGAGACGTGGGGCAGGTCGGGAATCATAGCAGCCAGCGCTTGTTTCTCCTTCACCCCTGACCCGAGCCGGCGAGATAGGTCACCGCACCGCGCGCCGCTCGTCTGTTGCCCACAACACACAACCCTGTATCACCGGCGCGCCTAACCTGCCTGTGCAGTCAACATTTACGACTTTACACAATTCAATACACAAGCATTAAGAAGGCGTGGTACATAGTTCAACTCTAAAAGCATTACTCTATATAACTGTAGGTTTCTTGAAGCCAATTTGGGAAAATTAAACAATAGCAATCCTAGACAATAGTTTCAGCCAACGTTTTAAACAAAATTGTTTCCAGTGTTACGAACTTCTGAGGCACAATCTCTGACGCCGGAACCTCCTGCATTTAACTGCGGCGCAAGAAGATCACGCGTAACGAATTGGTAATTCTGGATAAATATTTACTCGTAAAGTTGGCAAATACCATTATCTAGGATTGCCATTGAGTATTTTATCCATATTGGCTTCGAAAAAAGCGTAGAAATCAATTGATTTTTTCAGCGTTTATTTATCTACCACGCACTCTTAAGGACTTGGGCCCGAGTTTCTCGGCTTTCGAGAGAATTATTTTTTTAAAATCCATACGAGAGACGATATCGTAAAATTGCTTCGTAACTTTGTTGCAAATTGGTTTTACTGTGCAATGTAATTTTTCAGACAAACTGTATGAGTATATATAGCTACTTTATCAATCAAGAGGAAATTTCGTTAATTAACTGATTAGCAACTATTTTGCTGACTCGACAAAATTAGAGTATGCAATTTAAATAAGTCATAACAAAGTTACGAACAGATTTTACGATATCGGCTCCCATTTCTGTTTTAAAAAAATAATTGTCGTTATGTGCTAAGAAACTCGGGCCCGTGTCCTTAAGGGCGTTCAAGTGGGGAAAAATTCATAATTTTATATTTGTATAAAATAGTGTTAGTTTTGTAGACATTACTTCAGAGAACATTAACATCTAACGGAAAAAAATTAGCTCATCTAGTTTTCCCGTAATGTCACTTCAAAGTCAAAATTTGCATATTTTTACTTCATACAAAACTTGAAAACCAGTAAATATA